>BQNB010041345.1:5237-33696 GCA_026074375.1 Tanacetum coccineum
AAGGTAGAATACTTGTGTTACTTGTGTCGCAAGAATGTATTGGTTATTTCTGTGAAATTCCCTATCAGTCAAAATATGATGTATGCCCTGGTCAATGTAAGAACGTCGGCTGTGGACCCGGCTGTGGTCGGCTGCGGTCGGCTGTGGACCCGGCTGTGGTCGGCTACGGTCGGCTGTGGTCGGCTGCCACAATCAAACAACAACAATAAACTTTCATTAGCACTATCAAAAAATAACAAAAACAATAACAAAAACAAATTAAAACATTAACCAAAAAAAATTAATTAAAAAAATGAAAATAAAAAAACATATTCAACCTTTTAAATCAAAAAACGAATTATAAAAACTAGTAAAGAATTATTGTTTAGAGGGTTTAGAAAAGAATTATGATTTAGAAAAAGAAAAAAGATGAGGATTTGTGCTCGTGTGCTCGTGTGACGGAGTAATGGTGGTGGGATATGTAGTGGTGGTGGGATATGTAGTGGTGGTGGGTGGGATATGTAGTGGTGGTGGTTATATCCCGGTGGTGATGGTGGTTCGCCTGAAAAATCGCCAAAGGAGTGGTGGTGGTGGAGTTTTTTTGTTTATCTAAGTATTCTGTCGACATTTTTGGTAAAGGTGATAACATTTTTGGGTCGACATTTTTGGGTCGACAATGTCGACCCTAACTTTGGGTCGACAAATACTCTAAGTTTTGGGTCGACAATGTCGACCCTAACTGTTTTTCATTAAAATAATAAAGTGGCGGGTGGTTCAAAATTTGGTGAAAATTTTGGGGAATTTGGAGGCAATTTTAGGGTCGACATTAGTTCGAAATTTTGGGTCGACAATGTCGACCCTAAGTTTTTATATGTAAATTAATATTAAAAATGTATATAAAATGATTTTTTATAAAATATATAATAACTTTTGTATAAAATATATAACTTTTTATAAAAAATATAAATTGGTTCGTTTCGCCCGGGTCGGTCCGGTTCCTCGTTTCGTATATAATTATTATATAAAATGATTTTTCATTACCAACCAATGTTAACGAATCGTGATGAATGTTAACGAATCGTGATGAATGTTAACGTATCGTGATGAATGTTAACGAATCGTGATGAATGTTAACGGACGAGACGATATGTTATGGTTATATGTTAGAGGTTCAACGGACGAGTCGATATGTTATGGTTATACGTTAGACGTTCAACGGACGAGACGATATGTTATGGTTATATGTTAGAGGTTCAACGGACGAGTCGATATGTTATGGTTATACGTTAGACGTTCAACGGACGAGACGATATGTTATGGTTATATGTTAGAGGTTCAACGGACGAGTCGATATGTTATGGTTATACGTTAGACGTTCAACTGAGTTCCTTCCGTTTCGTATATAATTATTATATAAAATGATTTTTCATTACCAACCAATGTTAACGAATCGTGATGAATGTTAACGAATCGTGATGAATGTTAACGAATCGTGATGAATGTTAACGAATCGTGATGAATGTTAACGAATCGTGATGAATGTTAACGAATCGTGATGAATGTTAACGAATCGTGATGAATGTTAACGAATCGTGATGAATGTTAACGTATCGTGATGAATGTTAACGTATCGTGATGAATGTTAACGAATCGTGATGAATGTTAACGGACGAGACGATATGTTATGGTTATATGTTAGAGGGTTCAAAAACGGGACGAGAACGCAATGTATGAGTTAGATGTTAGACGTTTAACGGACGAGTCGATATGTTATGGTTTATAACTTAACGTTCAACGGACGAGACATATGTTATGGATATAATGTTAGAGGTTAACGACGAGTCCGATAAAGTGTATGGGTTATAACTTAAACGTTCAAAACCGGACGAGACGATATGTTATGGTTATATGTTAAGTTCCAACGACGAGTCGATATTTATGGGTTATACGTTAGAACGTTCAAATACAAACGATGAGAACGATATGTTATGGTTATATGTTAGAGGTTCAACGGAACAGTCGATATGTATGGTTAGACGTAACTTTTCAACGGACGATACGATAATTTATGGGGTTTATCTGTTAGAGGTTCAAAACGGACGAGTCGATATTTATGTTAATACCGTTAGACTTCAAACGGACGCGACGATATGTTATGGTTTATATGTTAGAGGTCAAACGGACCGTGTCGATATGTTATGGTTACTGTTAGAGTTTCAACGGACGAGTCATATTTTATGGTTATACGTTAACGTTCTAGCTCGACGATCATATGTACGGTTATATTTACGGTTCAACGACGAGTCGATATGTTACTGGGTTATTACGTTAACGTTTCAAACTGACAGATAGTTCATTACCAAGCAAATATCATTACCACGCGCCAAAAACTCCCTCCAGAAGCCAAAATACCGCGCGCATTTTGCACTCTCTCCTCCCGCCCAAAACACCCGCCAAAAACACCCTCCAAATACTCCCGCCAAGCATTCTTCTTTACCATTAAAACAGATAGTATCTTATCCTCCCAAGCACACACACACTCTTATCCTCACAACCACCACCACATTCACCAACACCTCGATCAACTGGTCACCAGATTGAGCTATCTATTCAAACTTGGTTTATTTGTGCAAGTGGTAAAAACGAAATGTGTGTGCGAACATCATGCAAGATCACAGCAATAGTCACGATACTACGGCATTGTCCGTAATTCAAAGGTGACCGAATCAAAGCATAACTATTTCTATGAATATAAAATAGTTAGCTTGTCAAAATGACTTTTCTATGAATTCCTAACTCATACGTAACAGCCAGGAACATACCGAGAGAGGATGAGGTCTACTTTTATGTGGATGGATGCTTCTCCTGGACCGTTAACACCTCAAAGTCATTCTTCGGGAACTTCTTCACGTCCAAGTCATTCTCCGGGAACTTCTTCACGACCAAGTCATTCTCCACGATCTGCACAGAATCTCGGAATGGCAGAGTGCTCAAATTGTAAGTTCTTGGCTGAAAGAATAAAGACACTAGAGGCCGATATAAGCGTACTAGAGAACAGACTAGAGATGCAAGGCATCCCGAGAACCACACACTAGAGTCAGCAGGAATACTTCACGAGATCTACCAAGGGATGAGAAACCTTAATATGGAGTAGTTTTTCATTAAGATAAATCATTTTAGCATTTGGAATGTAGAAAACTTAAATGTCTTTAAGGTTTTGAGATGGAAAACTTAGGTATGCTTTAATGTTTGATGTGTTTATCGATTTCAAAATAATGTTCATGTTCGTTCATTTAATAAATAAACGAACATGAACGAACTTTTTACCGAACGGTTCAAGAAATGTTCACTGAACGTTCAGTTCGTTTACAGCCCTAATAAATGGGTTTATGAGCTTATATAATGGATTTTGATAAGCCATAAAAGTCTTGTCGGATTTATATAAATGTTAGCATTATAAATTACAAATTTATCATCAATTATACATAATTTAACATTAATATTTTCCACTCATGTCTTTTATAGTCATTTATCATTTTAAACTAAACCACACATTTGAAGTTATCAACTTATTAAATATAAGCTATTTCAAATACTCAACATGGGCTTATGAGCTTACGATATATAAGCTATAAGCAGCTTATATAACATAAGCATAAGCCCAACTCATAAACTTAGCTAGGCGCCCCTTACTATCTGTTAACTTAGGACTTAGAGAGACAACTTTGCCCTTACATGGTGATTAAACTTAACCAAAAAACTTAACGACCATTTGATTAAATAACTAGTCAGTTACAAACCGTCAAGTACTAGGACGATTAGTGTAATTATTTAAGTTAAGATGAAAGGTGTTAGTGTGTAAACTACATGGAGGATTTATGTAATTAACTCTTTGAAGCAAGGTTGTCAGGATCGCAATCCTGATCGTAGGATCGTAAGATCATAAGATCCTACACACAAAGAACGATCATTATCATAATTCAAGTCAGGGACGTAGCTAGAAATATATATTAAGGGGGGCTCCAAAAAAAAATGGGCAGTAACATGCAATCCTGTGTTTTAGAAGCCGAAATGAAGTTTGAATCGTTCAACATACGGATTCAATGATGATTTTTGTTGGTAATCACTTGATTAGTTGAGAAATTGAGCAAAATAAGAAAACGTCGACTTAAATGATAGTGAAGATGAGGAATTGAAGAAAAAGAAAACGTTGTTGTCTATTAGGCACGAGTCATTGATAATTGTTGAATTGAAACGTGCTATTATCCAAATTACAACTGTGATTAAAATTATTTCTATCACTTATACATACTTTGAGGTTTTTTTTTTAACCAATGCTTTGAGTTGGATATATTGAATTATCAAGTTTGATAATATTGTACAATGCTACATACCTGTATATTATACAACTAGTAGTTAAATAAATAGGGTGGATATATTGACATACTTTATCTTTTTTCGTGGTGAAAAAATAACCCACGTCATCTAAAAGTCTACATCAACTTCATCTTCTTTAATGTCTCTGTAACAAAAACATCAAACAGAATTTCGATATGTTTCAAAATTTTGCTTTTTAGTTCACCATTCTTTCCCCCATTCACTTTTTCTTTCTACAGAACTATATTATACATCATTTAATCTTCACAACACAACGTAAAACCGATTCAAAGCATAAAAAAATTGATGCCCGCCATCCAGTTAGGGGTGGCCGAGCACCCTCCAGCCCCCCCACTGGCTCCGTCAGTGTGGTTAACCTTATCGTGCTCTTCAGTTTTCACTTTTCAATAATGCAATAGAACAACTTATACAATTTCTAATGTATTTCACTATTTGTGGGCGCTCGAAGGGTAACTAACTGTTCTGATAAATATCGGTTCTGAGTTTTGAATGTAGTTAAAGTATTTGAATACCATGTCTATTCTAGGTGATCACAAAGAAAAAGACTGCAAGAGTAATTGGAATGGTGCACCAATCATAATCTAATGACTGATTCAAAGAAGCTGGGAATAAATCCCTGTCCTACACAAATTAATTTATAAAAATATTTTATGTAGACTAGTTTCATTGTTCAAGATATAAGATAACATGGTCTGTGTAGACCACTAATTCTTGCTAATGTACAAGTTTTTGACAAAACCAAATATGTCCTAACATCGACTAGGACATTATGTCATTATGCAATGTATATACTCCAAAATTGTAAAACATATATAACTTATATTATACTAGTTGATTACCCGCGCATAGCGGCGGTAATAGAAAATTTACTAACTCAACTTTTTACTCAATTTTCTACCCGCTTACAACACTTTAAATGTATGTGTTCGTTGTATGTGTTCGTTTGGGTTTCCCGTAGCTTTCCCGTAACACCATATTAACATCATCATTCTCACATGTAAAGAGACAACACACTCTTCGAAATTATATAGTTTTAACGTATCAAGTTTATATTTAATTAAGGTTAAAGTTGTAAAAAATATAAATCAACATAAAATAAACTCACTAAAAATGTAAAAAACAAAAAAATTATAAAATATAACAAAATGTATGTTGAATTAAAGAGCACAAAATTTTAAAAAATATGAAGAAATTAGATCATAATAAAATTAAATTGATAAAAAGATATTTCAATTTGAAAATAAATGTGATTTTTTAATCAAAATGTGACGCATGTCACTTTTTGATGTGATTCCCAAAAATGAGATGAATGGGTAAGATTGCACCTCCTTATCTTAATTTTTAATGGGTCCCACATTATAAATGCTTTATATAGTAGAATAGAAAAGTAAACAATGACAAACATATATGCTTTGAAACTTAAATTACGAGGATCTTTTACACGTGTTCAGTTGCGGGGCGAGTTGCGGGGCGGGTGATTTTACATCAAACATTTACGTATAAGATTTCATTTCATTCAATTTTTTTTATTTACTTATAATATATTTTAGAGTCAACAAAAAGAATTACATAACATCAAAAAATGATAAAATCCTGAGATTTTAACTGCGAAGGAATCAAAAGGGATGAAAAGACTTTTGACACGAAGGCCGACGGATCGGTTTTCACTTCGGCAAAAGAAAAACCCTAATATATTTTTAGCATAGACTACTAATTTTTAAATTTTAACTTACAGATAAAATTCAAAATGTTAAGGACGATTTATGTTATTTTATGGTCTTTAGGATTGAACTACGTAATTCGAGCTAAAACTTGGTGGTGTTTTGGTAAAATTTATTTTCACAAAAAACAAAAGTTTAGGGATGATTTTTGCAAGATGAGGTAAACTACATGCACCAATCATGTAAATTTTTGTTACGTGGTTGGTCTATAAAGATGGATTTCATTAAGACCGTAAACGGAAAGGACTATTTATGTAGCCTTAAAGGCTTAAAGCCATGATTTATGTAAATTTATGTTACGCGTTTGGTCCCTAAAGGGATGACATGTATTACACTGTTAGTCTTCTAAGATTTGTTAGGCCATATAAGCTAAAAATTTGGGACTGTTTGTGTATATATTTTCAGGAAATCTCAAATCATACTGTTACGCATTAGGTCCATGAGAACTAATCTTTGTTTCATTGTTAGTTGTCGGGGACTTGTTTTGCAACGCTAGTAAAACATCTGGGGCTCTTTGTGTAAATTTTAAGAAAAAGACAAAATAATTTTTGTTGAACAGTATAATTTCCTAGAAAGTGTATATATTTAAGAATAAATTAAAATTAAAATAATAAATTATGAACAGGTATTGAAAATTATTGGTTAATATTTAAAACAAGGTTTTTTACTCGCGCTCCGCGAGCGCGAGGTTTTACGATAAGGACTAACTTTGCAACGGAACGATAACCCAAGGACTATTTCCATATAGTAAATTAGTCATTAAAGACTAACTTTGCAAATGACCGATAAACCCGAGGATTATTTTCGTAAATTGTTTCTGAACTTTTTTACGAAAATAATCCTTAAGTTAGCGTTCCGTTGCAAAGTTAGTCATTCAGGACTAACTTTGCAGCGGACCGATAACCTCAAGGACTATTTCTGTAAATAATGTGTTGGAGTTCGTGAAAAAAAACACATTTCCCCAAGCAATAATGCTCTTTGTTATATAGCGAGGTTTTTAACATGCACTCCGTTATGGAGCGCGGGGTTTTACTTTAATTTAGGTTAGATGGAGTTGTTCGTATTCAAACTTTCATATAATTATACGTCATTGGTTTATTTTAACGTTATTAGGAATGTGTTTTCAAAGTTCTTTTTTTACTTTCCAAAAATATATATTAAACTTGAACTTTTTTATAAAATCATGTGTATGTCAGAAGCATTGCAATATTGAGCTCGTTTTGTTCGCAATTCGAATATCTTTTCAGTGTTTTTTTTACGAATGACTTGAAAGATATACATTCCATATTTAATGAATAAAGTTTGTTATATAAAGAAGTCATAAATAGCTAAAAGTTTAAGGTCATTTTAGTAACTTTTTTGTATAATTTGAAGGTGCGGTTTATAAGTTTTTTTAATAGATTTTTTGACTTTGAGAAAAGTGAATTTTATTTTTTAATATTAAAACTGACTCGTGTATTTGTTTTTTGGGCATCGTGGGACTCTTGATTTCCTAAGCAAACATGGATTCATTCCTTCATCTTTAAAGTCCCCCATTTCAAAACCCTAATTACACATTGACAATGGGTGCAACGATGTTGAGCTCAGCCGGAGGCTTATTAGCGATGCTTAACGAACCTCATGCTTCACTCAAGTTTCACGCTTTATCGAATCTTAATGCTAATGCTGATCTCTTTTGGCATGAGATCTCTACTTTCGTCCCTATTATGTAAGTCTTATTAATAACCCAAGGACAAACAACTTAAATCCTTAAAAATACAATCTGAAATAAATGCAAAACAATCTACAACACTAGCAACTACTACAGACACTTAAAACTTCCTCAGTTTCACAATCCTTGTTGTCCAAGTCTATATCAAGGGAGCTCAAATTTATCAAGAGCTTATGACAGCTTATCAAGCTCATGTTTTGTATGGTTTATAATGAGCTTTATGAAATTAAGCTTATATATTATTTTCTGAATATTGAACTTGGGATACCTTTTTGTATATAAACATTGCAATTCAAAATAAACTAGTGTATTTGTAAAAAAACATAATAATGGATGTACTTTGGTTTGAGAATTGAAATTAGATGTTACATTATTCAATGGAAGCTTCAAATTACAATTACTCCTCCAATCCTACTCATCAGCCGCCTCTTGGTTTGTGGCAATATTTAGAGAAAGTTGTGTGTTTGGTATGCGGATTGAATCAATTGATACGATCGTTATACAAAGTGTTTGTTTGATAGAAATTTGGTTTTATAAAACCCAGGTGCCTAACTGTAGCTATGATACCTCGTCAACGTAAATATATTTGGTCTGAATTTATAAGATGATTATGTCTAGAAAACGACTTAGTCTTACAAGGATGGACAAGTTTAAATCAAATTCAGAAGAGGCATTGGAGTGTTTGGATATACATAATTTATCCAAGAACAAAATCTTGGATACATTTGAAACGTAAATATATTGGTCCTTAATTTATAGATGATTAAGTCCTAAAAACACTTAGTCCTTACAAGGATGGACAAGTTAAATAAAAGAGTTAATAACAATAAATCTCTTTTGGTTGTCCCCGAAATTGCAAAACTTTCTTCCTAAAAGTCCCGAAATTACCATCCGTCCTGTAGTTTGTCCCATTTGAGTTGACCGTTGTCCTTGACCGTAACCTCTAACCGTTTTTTCGTTATCGTTTCTTAGTCCTCACAAAGGTATTATCGTCAGTTCACATAAACTCATACACTTAGGACCAAATTATGTAATAAAAAGTAACCATTGTTATATTCCGGCCAAAAGAAACCACGATATCTCTTTGCTTCTTCTTGTTCATCAATACTTTTCCTCTTCTTAAACATCAACATTTGTGCATAACATAATGATTCAGAACCAAATTATCACAAATTATCAGTGGGCAAGTACCTACTAAAAATGATTCTGATCTCCCACTAACCCCTGTTCTCCGTCCCTGCAACAGGCATGTACGTGAGAAAATCACAATCACCTCAACCCAAAACACTTATGGTATTGTTCAAGTAGTGGAAGTAGAGGAAAATCCAGTTAGGATAATACCCGGTCCTGCGGGTATTGTACAACTAACCAAGATCCGTAAACAATCGGATATTCATGAAGGTGGGGATGACTCTGTCTTGTCGACACAAGAGTATAAAAGCAAAGGTTGTTTGAGTGATAGTGGGAGAGGAGATGATTTTTGAATAGTGGGCAGTGGGTTGTCGTGCGACAGAGTATGTGAAACTCTAAGGTGGCATTGTCAGTGGGTGTTTAGGAGACATCAAGACCTTTCTCAAGAATGGGAAACTTGAGCAAGTTGTTGCAATAATCAAGTCATGTTCTCCGAATGCTCTTGGTGATCTGAAAGTGACTGTCAAAGATCTCTCTGGTACATTAGCTGGTTCAATACATTACAAAGTAATTAATGAGAAGGGTTATGGAAAAGAAATTAATGTAGGAAGTGCTATAATACTTGCTAATGTTTTTGTATTTTCTCCCAACCCATTAATGCATTATTTTAACATTACAAAGAAAAATGTGGTTAAGGTTTTCCATAAGGATTTTGTACCATGTAATGGTCAGGTGTAGGTGGGAGTGAATGTTGATAGGAAGAAAAATAAATAGTGAATTAGTGGAGAGAAGAAGAAATGGCTGATTTGGAGTTGCATGTTTGTGGGAATGTGATTGATCAAGAATGATCTATACAAGTTTGATGAAGAAGCATTAGACCTTGTCTTGGAAGAAGAAGCAAGGGAATCAAGGGCTCATGAGGAGTGGTTGGAGAAATGTAGGCAACAAGAAGAGGAGGATGCCGAAGATGAGAGACAACTATTGGATTTCCATGGAACAATTTAAGTTGTATGAGTTTATGTTTGATCATTTTATGTGCTATGTTATTGTAGTATTATTTTCCTTTGAATTGAATAGTTAGAATGGAAAGAGTTTTGCAAATCTTACACAATGTAGTATGAATACTAATGCTATTTGAACTGGAAAAGAGCATTTTTTCATTTTGCATTAGTTCACTGGTGGGGATGTTGGGGGTGGTTTGGGAGTGACTTTATAAAGTAAAACTGCAAATGCAAGTGCTCATTTAGCAATTTGACTTTACATAGTCAAACTGCAAATCCAAATTGGCATGATTTGCAGTTCAAATGGCATAGCATTTTGCAATTGCTTAAGTACTTTATAAAGTCAAGCTGCAAATCAAATGCAAATTCTCATCCCAGTTCAAATAGCATAGTAGTCATACTACATTTGTGTAAGAATTTCAAACTCTTTTCCATTCATAAACTTCAATCAATTCAAAGGAAAATAAACTACCATGATAATAGCACCATAAAAATATCAAACAAAAGACTCATAACAACTTAAACTTTGTTCCATGGAAATCCAATAGTTGTCTCTCATCATCGCATCCCTCCTCTTCTTGTTTGCATACATTTCTTTCTCCAACCCTCCTCAATGACCCTTGATTCCCTTCTCTCTATCCAAGACAAGGTCTAATGCTTCTTCATCAAACTTGTATAGATCCTCTTGATCAATCACATTCCCACAAACATGCAACTCCAAATCAGCCATTTCTTCTTCTTCCACCAATTTCACTATTTCTTCTTCTTCCATCAACATTCCACTCCCACCTACACCACTGCCATTACCAGGTACAAAATCCTTATGGAAAATCTTAACCACATTTTTTCTTTTGTTAAATGAAAAAAATGCATTTAATGGGGTTGGGAGAAAATACTAAAACATTAGCAAGTATTATAGCACTTCCTACAGTAATTTCCTTTTCCATAACCCCCCTCATTAATTACTTTGTAATGTATTGAACCAGCTAATGTACCAGAGAGATCTTTGACAGTCACTTTCAGATCACCAAGAGCATTCGGAGAACATGACTTGATTATTGCAACAACTTGCTCAAGTTTCCCATTCTTGAGAAAGGTCTTGATGTCTCCTAAACACCCACTGACAATGCCACCATTAGCTTTCACATACTCAGTCGCGCCAACCCACGGCCCACTGTTAAAATCCTCATCCTCTCCCACATCCTCAACAACTTGCTTCATATACTCTTGTGTCGACAAGACAGAGTCATCCGCACCTTCATGAATATCCGATTGTTTACGGATCTTGGCTAGTTGAACAATACCCGCAGGACCGGGTATTATCCTAACCGGCTTTTCCTCTACTTCCTCTACTTGAACAATACCATCAGTGTTTTGGGTTGAGGTGATTGTGATTGTCTCACGTACATGCCTGTTGCAGGGACGGAGAACAAGGGTTAGTGGGAGATCAAAATCATCAATACTAGTAGGTCTTCCCACTGATAATTTGGTGATAATTTGGTTCTGAACTCATTATGTTATGACAACTGTTGATGTTTAAGAAGAAGGAAAAGTATTGATGAACAAGAAGAAGGCAAAGAGATATCAGTGGTTTCTTTTGGCGGGAATATAACAATGTTACTTTTATTACAAATTTGGTCCTTAGTGTATTAGTCTATGTGAACTGACGATAATACCCCTGAGACTAAGAAAAGATAACGAAAAAACGGATGGAGTTACGGTCAAAGGACCGGTCAACTCAAAATGGACAACTACAGGACGACTGGTGTAATTTCGGGACTTTTAGGACGAAAGTTGCAATTTCGGGACAACCAAAAAGACGATTTATGTACTTAACTCTTTTATTTAAACTTGTCCATCCTTGTAAGACTAAGTCGTTTTCTAGACATAATCATCTTATAAATTAAGACCAAATATATTTACGTTTCAAATGTATCCAAGATTTTATTCTTGGATAAATTATGTATATCCAAACACTCCAATGCCTCTTCTGAATTTGATTTAAACTTGTCCATCCTTGTAAGACTAAGTCGTTTTCTAGACATAATCATCTTATAAATTCAGACCAAATATATTTACGTTGACGAGGTATCATAGTTACAGTTAGGCACCTGGGTTTTATAAAACCAAATTTCTAACAAACAAACACTTTGTATAACGATCGTATCAATTGATTCAATCCGTATACCAAACACACAACTTTCTCTAAATATTGCCAAAAACCAAGAGGCGGCTGATGAGTAGGATTGGAGGAGTAATTATAATTTGAAGCTTCCATTGAATAATGTAACATCTAATTTCAATTCTCAAATCAAAGTACATCATTATTATGTTCTTTTAACAAATACACTAGTTTATTTTAGACATTGCAATGTTTATATACAAAAAGGTATCCCAAGTTCAATATTCAGAAAATATATATAAGCTTAATTTCATAAGCTCATAAACCATAAAAAACATGAGCTTGGATAAGCTGTCATAAGCTCTTGATAAATTTGAGCTTCCTGATATAGACTTGGACAACAAGGAATTGTGAAACTGAGGAAAGTATTAAGTGTCTGAGATAGTATTGCTAGTGATTGACCAGATTTGTTTTGCATTAGAATTTCAGTTTGTATTTTCTAAGGATTATAAGTCTGTTTATCCTTGGGTTATTAATATGACTTACATAATAGGGACGAAAGTAGAGATCTCATGCCAGAAGAGATCAGCATTAGCATTAAGATTCGATAAAGCGTGAAACTTGAGTGAAGCATGAGGTTCGTTAAGCATCGCTAATAAGCCTCCGGCTGAGCTCAACATCGTTGCACCCATTGTCAATTGAGTAATTAGGGTTTTGAAATTGGGGACTTTAAAGATGAAGGAATGAATCCATTTATTTCGAATGCGAGAGAATTATGTTTCTGAGATTTTTTGGTAAGGGCAAACGACCTGTAGAGTCTAATTTTGTTTTAATCCTCTAGTTTTTTTTTTACTATCTTCTAAAAAATACATAGTTTAACGGTTTAACCATTATAACTTTTTTTTAAACTTTTTACTGGATTAACAGTTTTATTACGTATTAAATAACTAATTTGAAACTTCTTAAGTATTTGTAATAATAACTACATCTGGAGATAGATGTCAAAAGTTTCGATCCTCACTCCTATCCGTAAACCGAAGGTCCTTTTTATACCTTGGTAGAACCGGATCAGCCTTTCTACTTTAGGTTGGGTTATATGTTATCTACCGTCTCAACCTCCCCCATACACCGTCTAAGACGGTATTGGGACCCATAACTCGTGGAAGACGGTATTGTGTGTTGTCTTACCTTTTTTTTGGTTATAATAAGTTAATAACCTCAAGTGAGGATAGGATTGAGCATATTAAAGGACGGACTAGACTGAACCGGACCGAACATATTTCGGTCCGGTCCTTTGTCCATGCTTTCTCTCGTATTCAGTTTTCGGTTCGGTCCGGTCTGATTCGATCTTGAGCAAACCGACCATCTTAGAGGCTTATGTATACTTAAACGAGTTCACGGGTTGACATGTTTAATACTTACTCAAACCAAACATGACCTGTTTATTTAACGGGTTAGACAGGTTGACCTGTTTTTGACCCAAACATGTTTGACTTCATGTCAAGTTCGTGTTATTTATCATGTCTTGTCGAAAATTGTCATCCCTGGCAGTGGCGGAACTTGAGCGTTTATCATAGAAGGGCTGAAATTTATTGAAGTTTAGATGAACTTCTTCGTAACTACAAATTGTTCATAAGAAATTGACTATGAGACATTAACAATGAATATGAGGATTATAATTTTGGAACAAGATGTGTATAATATTTACACGAGTTGGCACAAAATAAAAATGAGGATTATAAATTTAAAACATGTGACTATAATAGTTTATCCACTTAATTCCTAGAAAAGATAGGTGCGAAGTAAGTAAAGTGAAAATAAGTTAATAATTTAAAGCATTTTTATATTTAATAGATAGTATAGCCATTTATAGGTAAGGGTATTATTTACTAACAACATTACTATTTTTTTAAAGTTTTTATTTTTAAGTAAATGTGTTATCTCTTTAATATGAAGATATACTGTAAAACATGATAAGTGGAAATGTTGATTAAATTGCCAGCTCATCAAGTGCTAATTTTATGACCACACTATGGAGTAGGGTTGAGCACGGTTGACAAGAACAAAAACCGATTTGTCTCAAAACATCGGATCGAAATGTGTTCGGTCTGGTCGACAAACCATGTTAACGGATTTTGTTTAAAACCGGACCGAGGACCGAAAATTAATAAATAAATAAAAAAAAGTGGATCGAAGACTAGACTAAACACGTTGGATCCAATCCGATCGGTTCGGGTTCGGCCTGAATACTCGTTCCGGTGCGGTACAAGTTGGAATCACGAATGTTCAATTAGCAAAGGTATCTAGTACAAAACAACTTGAACTACATGTACGAGAGTTGTGTGGAAAGTAAAGTTTCGTTATTGAAAAATCTCAAGTCCTAATATGCATCTCACAGGGTTAGTATTAGGTTCGAGGTCTTGAAAACTCTTTTTTTTAACAAACTTAATTCAGCATGAACTTGTTAAGTTCTAATTGAGTAACATGCAATCATCATGATCACTAATTATTTCATACACTTGGTTGAGATTTTATAACTTTTTTAATTAATGAAATCTTCTATATAAACTACATGCTATGCTTATATTAATCTTTACCGCTATATAAAGCATTTATAATGTGAGACCTATTAAAAATTAAGATAAGAGGTGCAATCTTGACCATCCATCTCATTTTTTGAAATCACATCAAAAAGTGACATGTGTCACATTTTGATTAAAAAATCACCTTTATTTTCAAATTGAAATATCTTTTTATCAATTTAATTTTATTATGATCTAATTTCATCATATTTTTTTAAATTTTGTGCTCTTTAATTCAATATACATTTTGTTATATTTTTATAATTTTTTTGTTTTTTTACATTTTTAGTGGATTTATTTTATGTTGATTTATATTTTTTACAATTTTAACCTTAATTAAATATAAACTTGATATGTTAAAATTATATACTTTCGGAGAGTGTGTTGTCTCTTTACATGCGGCGACTGATGATGTTAATAGGTGTTGCGGGGGGGAGGGAGGGCAGTTCACGGGAAACCCAAACGAAACACTTAAACAATAACAACTTACATTTAATGTGTTGTGAAACGAAATTACTTTAACGGGTAGGAAATTGACGTAAATAGTTGAGTTAGTAAATTTTTTTAATTCGCCGTATATTGCGCGGGTAACCCAACTAGGTTAAGTTCATAGATGTATTTATACGATTCTGCATTGAGCTGGAAGCAGGTACTATTCAGATCCGTGTTTAAAAGAAGTATATGACTTTCTTTCTTGTTTTAGGTGTTTAAGGTTGGATTTTCCAAGGTGGATGGATTTGTTTATTACGTTGTATATTATATATATATATATATATACCATAGGCGGCGTAAAACGCTGCCGTTTTTGGCAGTAGCTACAGTAGCTACAGTAACCGGCTCATGTGCCGGCCCATTTAGTTTTTTTTTTTTTTTTTCATTATCCAGGCAAATTTAAAAAAAAAAATTTGCCCGGCACAAAATAAGAAACAAAATTACAAAAAGTACTTAATTATTTTTATCAAAAAATATCCGCGGCACGAGACCAAACACATAAGTGAATATAAAAAAAAATAAAACGATTGCACAACAAAATAAAAATATTTATGTCGGCACAAAATAAACAAATTTTTTTACAAAAGTATTGATTTATTCAGATCAAAATATACCGCCAGACATGACGCCGGAAAAAAAATATATAGATTTATTCAGATAAATAAATTACACACGACATTAGCCGCGCCTACACATAAGCCCATATAAAAAAACTATTAAACATGAGACCGAAAAAATAAACCCGCACAAAATAAAAAATAAAAAATACCGCATCAACGCGCGGGCAATCATGCTTAAAAAAAACACCCACATCTATGATTAAAAGAAACACCGCCCGCAGCAACGCTAGCGAGAACTATGCTTGTTATTCTCTCCAATCCATACCGTTATTGAGTATCTTTTTGGTTATAAAGGCTTCGTTTATGTATGTTAGGAGTCAATTTAGTACGAAGTATTGAATAACAAAAAATCGTTGGTACCATAATGATATATTGATGTATGATGTATCAGTGTGGTATAAGTGGGTTTTGACCGCGTGGGATTTAATGTGTATTGCTCATTGTAATATACGTACAAATACATAAAGAAATTCCCAACGATAAAACTTAATTAATGAATCTCGCGACACATGGATCGACCCTGAAATTAGATGCTAAACTATTTTATCATCTGATACATTTTTTTAATGACATTATAAAAAGAGCCAAACATAATTTGGACTCTACTTATTTATGGCATTGTCGTCTTACTCATATAAGCAAGAAACGTATTGAAAAGCTGCAACATGAAGGGCTTTTAAAATCAACAAATGATGAGTCATTTGATCAATGCGTATCTTGTTTATCGGGAAAGATGATAAGGAAATAGTTTCCACATCGTCCTGAAAGGGCAACTGATCTTCTTGGAATAATACATACTTATGTGTGTGGTCCACTTAGACATGTGTCAAAACAAAGTGCTAGCTACTTCATTACATTCACTGAAGATTATAGTCATTATGGTTATGTTTATCTTCTTAAACATAAACATGAGGTCTTTGAAACGTTCAAAGTGTTTTAAAATAAGTGGAAATATCAACTCGGGAAGTAATCACAGGCTCTTCGTTCAAGATTGGGTGGCGAATAAAAGCCAAGAGTTTAATAGATTATCTTAGCTTGTGGAATTGTCCACAGCTTACGCTCCTTACACACACAACATAATGGTGTCTGAAAAAGGTATCTGTACTTTGTTAGACATTGTTCGATCTATGATGAATCTTAACTAACTCTGCCTGTGATCCTTATTGAAGATTTGCTCTAGAGTTTGCAACACGCATTTCTAAATTTGGTTCAACCAAGGGTTGATAAGATACTCCTTATGATCTATGGTATGAAAAGTTCCAATTATGTCTTACTTAAGGTATAGGGATGTGAGGGACTTGATGAAGCGGGATACGCCTACCAACTCCACAAAATCTGTTAAGTGTATCTTCATAGAATACCAAAGAAACTGACGGGTTACTATTTATACTTCCACTCTAAGAAAACAAAATAGTTGTTGCGAGGTATGCTGGAGTTCTTTGGAGAAAAATTTCATTACTTCAAGAAGTCGTGGAGGGCCATAGATCTTGAGAAATTCAAGATGAAGATACATCACTTGAAAATCACTAGTGAAATTTTATGAAGGTTGAAGGTTTTGAACGGACTTAATGAGGAAGATATTCCGTTCGTAGGTGTGAAGGAACGTAAGCTCCAAATTGTTTAGTCTAAATGTAGAACGGAAGAGCAAGTCTAAGGGATCTTTAATGAACCCACTAGCTATAAAGTCGCGATGTTAGATCTGATACTATAAGTGAAATCGATGCTATGAATGCGAAAATACAATCCATGATGGACAATAGGTATTAGGTCCTGGTTGATCTTCTCTGGTGTAAGACTGTTGGGAGTAAGTGGATTTTTAAGAAAAAGACTGACATGGATGGGTATTGTACACACCTATAAAGTTCGTCTTGTAGAATGGGTTGTTACTCAACTCTACCGATGTTGATTATGAAGAAACGTTCTCATCCGTCGCTTACATTAGGTGCTATTCGGTTTCTTCATACTGTAAAACGGCATACTATGTTATGAGATAATGACAAATGATATAAAAAACGCCTTCTTTAAATGGTTATCTTGATAAGAATTTTATAGTCACTGAAGTTTTGTTGATCTATCAATCCAGGAAAGTATGCAAGCTTCAAAGATCCATTTATGGTCTTAAGCAAGCATCAAGAAGCTGGAATAAAAGATTTGATGAGGAAATCAAAAGATTTGGATTTACTCAAAATCTTAATGAGTCATGTGTATATCAAAAGGCTAGTGGAAGTAATGTTACATTCCTCATCTTGTACGTTGATGACATAATCATCATGGGAAATCACATTCCAAGTTTACAAAGTGTAAAGGATTATCTTGGAAGGTGTTTTGCTATGAAAGATTTAGGGGAAGCAACATTTATTCTTGGAATCAAAATCTACAGAGATAGGTCAAAGCGATTGATTGGACTTGGTCAAAATGCTTACATGGATAAGATCTTAAAGAGATATAAAATGGATAATTCCAAACGTGGTCATATCCCCATGCAAGAAAGACTTGACTTGAACAAAACACAAGGTGCTTCAACACCTAAAGAGGTGAAGCGTATGCAAAATGTACCTTATGCTTCGGCTGTGGGTTCCATTATGTATGCAGTAAGATGCACTAGACCTGATGTTGCGTTCGCGCAAAATATAACAAGCCGGTTTCAACAGAATCCTGGTGAAAGTCACTGGACTGCTGTGAAAAATATTCTTAAGTATTTAAGAAATACTAAAGGATTTGTTCTGGTTATGTGGAAATCCAGAAGCTGAACTTCGAGTTGATTGCTATTGCGATGCTGGATTTGAGACTGATAGAGATGATACAAAATCTCAAACAGGATATGTCTTCATTTTGAATGGAGGCGCAGTGGACTGGAAGAGCTCCAAGCAAAGTACTACTGCAATGTCTGTTATAGAAGCTGAATACATAGCTACGATGGAAGCTGTTTGGATTAGGAAGTTTATTTCAGGGCTTGGTATAGTACCAACAATAAACGAACCTATTAGAATGTTTTGCGATAATTCAGCCGCACTTCATTTTGCTAACGAACCGGGAGTTCAGAGAGGCGCCAGACACTACCATAGGAGATATCATTATGTTCGCGAGAGTATTGCACTGGGCGAAATAAGATTCCTTAAAGTTCACACAGATGACAATCTGGCTGATCCTTTTACGAAGGCTTTATCTAAAGGAAAGCTTACTCAACATGCTAGGAGCATGGGACTTCGTTTAGCTAGTAGTTTCATGTAGATCTGTGTTTAGTATTTGGATAAGGGATGTTTGAACAATTTATTTTATGATAATGATACTTGGTATTTTTGTTATATATTTATCTTAAATTGTGTCCTATATTTGCATGTTTAAATCCGTGAATAATAATAGTTATTATTCTAAATTAATCCGTTGTCGATTAACAATATGGGAATATTGTTAAATTAAGACAATTCTGAGTGATTGGTGATATTATAGATATTAAGGATGTGTCCACCAAACTCACATGATATTTTAAGAGGTATTGGGATTTCCACAACATCTCAAGGTTACTTTCTTTATGGATCGTAGTCATCAAGTTAACTTTGTAAGTGTTTTATTTGGCAAAATCTTAGGACTTGAGATGCTAAGTAGGTCTTTGCATATGCGGAAATCCCTTCTTGAATCTAGTCTAGTTTTTCTGAAATTGGATACTGAATAAGGTAACTAATAAGGACTTTGTCAGAATGGTTTATGCTGCATAATGACTAAACACTTGTTGTCAATATAGAATTTGTTCCTTCAAATTATTGAAGAAGATACCACTGGGCCCCTCATAGAAATAATTAGATGTGTGTATGGCCGTACCAGAAAACTCAAGTAGATATGTCTCATTGATTTTCAGTAATCTTGATTACTTTATATATGAGAAACAGAATCGTTAAATATGGAATGACATTGATCCATATCCATTTTTAACACGGTATCGGAAACAAAGGGATTGTAAATTCATAAATCATTTTGTTCGTGTTTTAAGAAACCACACTCTGATGTTTCTGGGAGCATTGGCGTGTTGCTAGACGCTTACCAATGTTATTATATAATTTATACATGTCCAAGTGGGAGCTGTTGGAATATGAACAAAATATAAATTATATATGTCCGGAAATTATTTGAGTCTACGGGGACGCACACATTTACACAGAGAATACGTTTATTAATGTAATTAATATTTTTATTAATTATATTAATATGTTTCATGAAATAATTAAATGGTTGCAATAAGTATGAGGGTCCGAATGTCGTTTCTAGCAAATAAGAGAAGGTGTTTGAGTATGAATTGAAAAACAAGTTTTTGGGCTATATATACCCTTGCCTCATTCATTCGGAAGAACGATTTTAGATATATGATATACCCAAAAAACAGACGACTCAAATAAAACTAAAACCATATCCTACGCATGATACATGGCAGTATCCTATGCATGTAATACGTTATGCATGCTATGTATATAATTGATATCATACGCATGCATATTTAAGGGTTAATGTTTTCCTCCTTGTTTACCCAATCAGATGTAAACATATGAGCCTATAAGCTTACGTGGTTGATTGTATAAACCTAAAACAAGAACAATGTGTTCGGTTGTTTTATCTGACGACAGGCCTAGCATCTAAAAAAACCCCGTATCATCCGTGACGTGTAGTGTGTGTCGAAGTAGAGGGATTATTCTTTGATCCTAGTGGTTCGCGTGGTATTAGCTTTATACACACGCGTATATAGAAGACGGTGTTAACGGTTACCTTAAGCGGTGTATCGTTTCGTGCTAAAAGGTATACATCTTCTATCTTGTTAATTAATGTATTCTACATGTGATCTTTAATTCCGCTGCGTACTCGTGTTAATTAATTGGTTAATTAGATTGTAAAACCCAACAAATTGGTCTAGTGGCTCCTTATAGATATTTACATTTCGAATAATAATATCATTAATTTGTTTAATTAGAGCTAAAAGATTCGAGAAACACAACTTGTGTTATCGCAAATTGTAACTCATCCTTAATGAACGTAACAGTGATCATCAAAATTGCCACACTCTTACATAGTTGGTTACAAAACTCCACGAACTTTTTCATGTTGTAACGATATATATATATCAATCAGTTCATTATTTTGAATCCACGCCGATATATGAACATGGGCGAGTCACATCGACTCAAAGAAACAAACAACTCATAGTGGATACTCTACAAAACAATGAAACCAAGCACGAGGTGTTTGTTTCAACCTATAAAAGGACCATTGTCACCGAAAAACATGATGTGAAAACCTAGAATCCACAAACCCCGATTGTTGATACGTATGCACAGTCTCAGATCTCCGTAAAGAAGTGCATTTTTAACATCAAGCTGATGAAGGGGCCATTTTCGAGATTATTCAAGGATGATAACGGTACGAATAGAAGCCGCATTAACAATATCACTAAATGCATCATCACATGCATCATCACACTCAACACCAAACTACTGACTAAGCTGTTAGCCACAAGAAAAGCAAAGCTGCTTAAAACCATATGCATGATATTTTATGCCGTAACAACCACATAGAATCGAACCACAATATAATTAGTTCTTTTCAGACACAAGAAACCACAAGAATCCAGTACTAATACAAAGTTAGGCATTAAATTCCATCTGTACAAAGCATCACGACCAATTAAGGCAAATAAAGGCCAATAGATTGAAGACTTAGGAAATGAGGAATATTAAGGTATTACCATGAAAACGAGGATTGATCATAAAGTGCCAAATGGAGCATGTGTTGAATATTATTATTCGGTCGGGTGAGGTCATGTACCGTAGTGTGGGACCAAAGTGTAAATAGTCTGTCGGAGTTGATTAGGTCTTAGGTGGTGTGGTGTACAGTAGGGTGTTTGGGGTCGGAGGGGTTTGTTGGGCTAAAATAGGTGGTGTGGATTGGGTCAGAGTGGGGGAAACTGGTTCTTGTTGGGCCGGAGTGGGAGAGACCGCTTCAGGTTGGTCCGGAGGAGCGGCGTTCTGTGGTGTCTTTGGTCGATTTGAGACTAACTTTACTGGTAATGGATGAAGGTTGAGCGTCAAGAAAAGTGTATGATGGTGGATGAAGAGGTGTAATGGATCCATATGGATATTGAAGTTCATCAAATGTAAATGTAATATGAAGAGAAAAAATGATTTGTTGGCTGAAAATTCAAGGCATCGATACCCACAGTGATAAGCGGGATATCCCAAAAAGGTACAAGGGTAAGGAGTAAGATGAGGTGCAAGTTTGTGTTGTGAGTAAAGAAGGGGTGAAAAAGACACCCAAAAATACGTAAGTTGAAGTAATTGGGGGTGTTTGTGGAATAATTTGGTATAGGGTCTTTCATTTTGGATGTTAGATGAGGGAATGAGATTTAATAAGTAGGAAACCATATGTAATGCCTAAACCCAAAAGGTTGGTGGAAAGTGCTTGGAAAAGAAAAGTGCGGGTGATATTGTTAATAGTACGTGTCATCCGTCCTGATTTTCTATTTTGTTGGGATATTTTTTTGGCAAGAGAATCTAAATTAAATGCCATTTTGAACAAACAAATTAAAAAGGTTCGTTTCATGAAACTCACCACCATGGTTACACTAAAAAGTCACAATATCACATTTAAACTAAATATTTGCATAATAACGAAAATGTAGGAGTTTTTTTTAAAACACTTTAGATTTAGTACCTAAAGGGTAAATCCACAGATAATGAGAATATTGACAAAGAAATAACACATATGTAAAACTACCAAAGCTAACAAGAGGGAAAGTAAAAATATTTGAATAAACAATCTCAAAACAGTGGGTAACAATAGAGTTTGAACTAAAAAACAGAAGTCTCATATGTTTGCCAAACTAACACGTGTGACGAATATGTGGATACTTCTCTATTAACCTTAAAATATGTCAACTTATACGAAATTACATTAGTTAACTATTTACTATATACGCAAGGACTAGAAACGACAATATAAGATAGTTAGGCGTATATAACCCCCTCCTTACTTTCAAGGAGGGGTAACAATTCATTTTGTAATAATCTCAAAGGTATGTGTGTGTTTTGTCTCCTCTCATAACATACACATCTTTCCTTTTCTCTCATCTAATCTGATATGGCATCTTACTTGTTTAATCCTCCCCGACCTCCGGATCGTGTTTAGCTAGTGTTTCTTATTACCTACATTTGGTATCAAGAGCTAACCGAGGGTGTTTTGTACATCGTGTTTACTGTCTCGGTTTATCAGTTCAAATCTGGTTTATTTCTGCTTATTTCGTGGGCTTATTTTTTGAGAAAAAGCCACGAAAATGTTATGTGTTCTTATTTACTTTTGTTATGATAACAGGGTTAGATCTGCTTCTTATGTGCTTCAAAGACAAACTTTTTTGAGCTTACTACATCCTTGTTAAGCTTATTTTTTTGGTTTTGCTTATTCGCTCATCTTAGCTTATTTTAAACATTTTATGTGTTCTAAGCCGAGGTTTGGTCAAGAAAACATTTGGATAGTACTCTGATTTTGTTTGTTAGTATAATCTAGCAAAAGAACAAAAAACAAGTACAAGTAGCGATTTGGCTTCATATGCCAGCGGTTTGTTATGTTGTTTAGCAGCGGTTTGAGTTTTTTTCTGTAGCGGTTTACTATATTAGGTAGGCAGCGGTTTATACAGGTTGTAGCGGTTTAACCACTTTCTTGGCCCACCTAAACGAAACTCTGTCCAACTGAAAACTTAGTGGCGGTTGGGCAAGAAACTGCCAGCGGTTTAGTGTTATCTAACAGCGGTTTGACAAAAAAGTATACACATCGGTTTGAAAAATAGACAGCAGTTTGCCCAAACCGAGTCAACTCGGTCATTACCGAGTTTACCAGGTCAACTCAGCCGAGTCAACTCGGTTCTTACCGAGTTGACTGAGTCGGTCAACTGTGTCAATACCGAGTCTGGGTCAACAGAAAAGAAGAAGAAAGAACAGACTCGAAAACATAAACAACAACACAGTCTCAACAACATCTAAACCTACATCAATCAAATACAACAACCCTTCGTCACATCTCATTCCAAACAAATCCATATCTAATCCTAAATCCCATCGTCACACATCCACAACATCCAATCCATCCTTCAATTATACCATGACTCTAATAAAAAACAGATAAAGATCTCAGTATCATTTTTTCGTATGTCCCAATTACGTAACAACCATCAACTGATCAAGAACACAAAATGATATCATCATTGATTTATGTGTAGGTTCGAAACCCTCCTTCATTTTTTAAAAATAAAGAAAGATTTATAACTATGTTATAATCTTTCTATGATTTGTTGGAAAACAAGAACAAATAAATGACGAACCTACCTTAGATCCTCCAAAGGATCTTGAAGCATCAAGTCTTCTATGTTCTTCATTGATTGAAACCATATTTGTTTTGTTGCTGCTATGGTGTGATAAGGTAGGGTATTCGATTTGATTGAGATAATAAGAGATGGGAGGTTATTTAGTGACTGCATATGATGAAATAAGATCTGAGATGGAAGACATAGAAGATCGATATGCTAATTTTTTATTGAGACAAGAAGGTTTAGATGGTGGCGGATAAAAAGGGATTAGGTTTAATTATGTGGAGTAATTTTAGGGTTTGTGCTAACTGATTTATATCAGTTGAAGAATCAGGGTATGTGACTTAAGTCTAATCGGGCCTTACCACAAATCAATGGGTTGGTTCTATGATGATGGGCTGAGCAAGAATTAAAACGTGGGCCAAGTATTGTTGTTAAATGATGGGTTGCATTGGTTATAGGCTGTGATATAACTCAATTGTAGGCTGAGTTTTTATTATTATTTTGGGCTGTTATTGGATTATATCGGGTATAAAACGCTATCATGACAAGTTTGACTAGACAACGTTTATTCGTTAACGACAATTAAAAACAACACTTGTCCTAGTTCAACAACATTCACGAACAACAGCAATAAACACGATACATAACACTAAAACGATCCTTATAAGATTCACTAAAATGACAAATGGCTAAGGATTTGGATTATAAAGACAAGTGATCACGAAGTTGATTTGGTATCCCTTATTTGACATTAAAGTGAGTTTCACGAAGGCGTCTACTTATTTCATCATCGAGACTTCCTTTTATTTTCTACCCATTTTCTTCAAACCCAATCTATTGATTGATGACTTGCTTGAACGTATACAGCTTATGATTAAGACTTGGATTATCTAGTTATACCTGATGTAAGGAGTTACATTGTAGTACTCACTGGTTATAACTATCACTTAAAGGAGTTACGTTGTAGTACTCTGTGTCACACGCAGATGTCGATGTGGATAATTTTAAGAGGTGTTGTACTTCTTATACTTTTCTGGTTGGGTATAGAGTACTTATATATTTAATCTTGCATCGTCTTTAGTCAACAACAGTGCAAGCTTAAGTAACAAATTTGGGGGATTTTACTTCATTTTCAAGTTTGATATATCGGGTTTACTTCAACATGTGGTCACAACAATAGCTGACAGAATATGAGGTTGGTAAGTTAGCCAGAGAGCTTAAAGGTTGAGATGTAATCAAAAATTCTCACGGGATATTATTGTGCTATTCCAAAACAATGGTACTTCATAGTCTAAGCAAAATTCTCAAAAGTTCTTAAACTAAATCATATAAAAGCCTTGTCTATTACCAAGGTTTTTTTGATTGTGCTTCATCTCCTACTACCGATTTGTGTGCTCAGGGAAAAGTGGGTAATGGTTCATTTGGATTTCAAGATTTGTGCTTAAGACAATAACTTCTCGTGTATATGGATACACAACAATGATGCTTCCGAGGGTTCGAAACCATCGTGGGGGAAATGTATACTTTGGTTACCATGTCAACTTACAGGGGGAAGTAGTGTATACTACTTTACTTAGTATGGTTTGTGAAGTATTCTGCATACGTGAGAAGAATTGTTGCTGATTTCCCGCATGTACCCCATAACAGATATTCACCAAGACCTAATGACAACGTAGCGTAGCATTTGGTGTGGTTTTTCCTTCTTCAAAATTCCGCTATGTACGTAATGAGCATTAGAAGTTGGTTTGATAAGCTACATCAAAGTTTCAGTATCTGCTCCAAGATAGGGATTGTTTGGTTTTGGGGGGAAGTTGTTTCCGAAAACTTTCGACAAAAGGAGTCTATGAAGAAGCTTTTCAAGGGGGAAGTTAATCCAAGTCATGCATACTACAATTGTTTCAAATCAAGTAAAGACAATGAAGATCCAAGCTGGAGTTCAAGTTTCAAGACCAGGAGAACACAAAAGACATCTTTAGCTTTGGAAGACTTTATTTTTGTTATAATTGTACTTGTTAGGAACATTGTATGTCCACATATTAGGGGAAGATTGTTAGCCTTAAAATATGTCGAATTATACGGAATTACATTAGTTAACTATTTACTATATACGCAAGGACTAGAAACGACAATATAGGATAGTTAGGCGTATATAACCCCCTCCTTACTTCCAAGGAGGGGTGAGGATTCATTATTGTATTTTCTCATAAGAAGTGTGTGTGTGTGTGTGTTTTTTATCTCTTCCAAGCATACACACATCTTCCCTTTTCTCTCTATCAATCTAACATGGCTTACTTTCTCTTTAATAATCCCCAACCTCCGGATCGTCTCTCTAGTTAGTGTCTCTTATTATTAACATTCTCTTTATCACAAGAAATAAATTGACGATAAACATGAGAACGTAGCACGTCTTCTACAAGGTGACCGAGGCGTTGGTGCCATGTTGTAGGACTAACATAAATCAAAGCTTGAGGAATAGGAGAAGGTGGAATGACTAGATAGAGATCCCCCGGGCTATCATATCTGAGGAGGATATGACGAGTTAAGAAATCCTTCATTAAGAAATCAAAGGCATCAAATTCAATAGTAAAATTATTATCTTTATTGAATTAACAAAAAAAATTCAAGTATGTTAGGTTGACAAGAAAATTTAAACATAATTGATGATTAAGAGTAGGTAAGATGCTATGTCTAGTGTTGGTTACATGTATTATCTTTTCACCACCAACACAAATAGCTTGATATAAACGTTTATTAGAAATATTATTTAAATTACTTGAATGTGAGTTGAGATGAGAATATGCACTTGTATCTATTTTCCATGTCGGATCATGTAAAGTCATGGTGCTAAATGCACTTGGAATCACAGTTTCTTGAGTTGAGAACACGAATGGGGCCGGACCTAAAATCCCAGCAAAAGAAGAAAGAGAATGGGATGTCAACCCAAACTCCTAGGCCGATCATAATGCCTGTTGGGCCCCTTGGGCCAGTTGAGCCTGTTTGGCCGTGGCTAAAGCTGTGACTGTTGGGCCTATTGGGCCAACAATGCTAGGCTGGGATCAATAGGTTGGGTGATTGAAAGTAGGCCAAACTCCTTAACCAGATGGCATGTGCATTTGGCTAAGAATAAATATAACCAATGATCCTCTATGGATCTCTCTATTAATAATAATTTGTTTTTGTGATTTGTAATCGGTACAAAACCCTAATGCTAAAGGTTTCGTTTATAGAGAAGAAACCCTAAATTGCTAAACAAGATTCCTAAAATTGCGTAAGAGATATACATCAATCTCTTCCTAAAAACGCGTAATATCAGTCTCTTCCTAATTTATCTCATTCCTATCTTTATGAGATAACTCTAGAAAATATCTATAATTCCTTAATTACATTAATCACGTCTATACATAAGATCAGCAGATTCTATCTCTGTCAGCAGAAACGAGAACATGACCAGCAGAAACATAATCAGCAGGAACGACTTAATGCCATCAGCAGAAATGAATATATCTAACAGCAGAAACAACACTTAGTTGTTTTTCAATTATTCCCAACAAGTTAGATGAAACAGATCGACTGGAACTTGTAACCTGAGCAGGAGCACCAGTAGTTGTTGCCTGAGCTTCATCTTGAACTTGAGCACTTGCAACCTCTTGATTAACTTCCTTGAGCTCAACATTTACTATATCAGCATCAGTCATCTCCTCATCACCTTTCCCTTCATTAACAAGCTTTGCATCTTTCAACTCCACATTTACATCATCATACATTTCTTTATTAATACGATCATATTGTTCATTATCTACATCATGCGTTTCATCATATGTAGGTATATAATCATCAGGTGTATGGAAAAACTCATCTTCTTATGTTTCTTCTTCATCATCTATCTTATTGAGATCAACGCTTTTGTCATCATCAGATTCAGTTCTTTCATCATTACCTTGTTGATCATCATCATCATCATCACTAACTCCCCAAGACTTATACTCACTATCTGAAAAATTAGCTTCGGACATAACAAAAACCCCAGGTTTTAAGCCAGTTCCTTTATGTGTGTCAATAGACTTGCCTTTTTGCTTATCAGGAACCTCTGGTTGAAAACTAGCTTCATTATCGGAGCCACCTGCCTGATGCATATGTGTTTCCCGTTTAATCCTTTTGATAGCCTTTTTCATCTGAGTTTCCTCAAGTAAAGCAGCTTTAAATAGCAAATCAATTCCTTTGTTTCTTTTAGCCTTTGCTGGTGCCTTCTTCTTTGACACAGACACACCAGGAGTGTCTCTGATTTGAACATCAGTTGGCTGTTTTCTAGCAGCAGGTTTCTTGGCAGGTTCTTTAGTAATGAGAAGAGTTTGTTTCTTTGA
>BQNB010041346.1:0-39177 GCA_026074375.1 Tanacetum coccineum
AAAGGGTAAACACATTTGTAGATATGGACACAGATTTGGTTGAAAGTAGTGAAGTAAAAGCAAAAGGCAGTGAGATAAGAGAAGAAAGCAATTCAAAAAGAGCAGGAGATGAACTAGAACAAGGGAATGCAAAGAAGCAGAAGATCCAGGATCTGGTAATCTAGAGCCTTGCTTCTTCTGGTCGGCTCGTATTAGCCTGTGCTTTATGATCAGGAAGCAGCTAAAATGAAAGAGCTCATAAAAATTATTCCTGATGAAGAGGAAGTAGCAGTTGATGCTATACCTTTAGCTACTAAACCTCTAAGTATTGTTGATTGGAAGGTTGTTAAAGAAGGAAAGATCAGCTACTATCAAATTATAAGAGCTGATGGAAGTTCAAGGAGGTACTCAACCTTTATTCAGATGCTTACAAGCTTTGATAGGGAAGATTTAGAAACTCTATGGAAATTGGTTAAAGCTAAGCATGGATATACAAGGCCAGAGGAGGGCTATGAAAGAGTGCTATGGGGTGATCTAAAGATTATGTTTGAACATAATGTAATAGATGTAGTGTGGAGAAATCTATGTGAAAGCAAAGTGTTGGTTTGGAAGCTATTTGATTCCTGTGGAATACACTTTGTGAGGTTTCAAAATATGCATATCTATATGCTGGTAGAGAAGAAATATCCCCTTACACCTGCTACAATCACTGATATGCTGAATAAGAGGCTGCAAGCTGATCATTAGAATGAAATGTGTTATCAGCTTCTTAAGCTTATCACAAAGCAACTCAAGAATTAATAAAGTGTTTGGAAGCATCCTCCTGGTGATTGATGAAGCTTTTAATGAAGAAACTTAATGATTTTGAAGATAAATATCAAGTTTAGGGGAGGATTGTTGGGATTAAAAGACTTCTTGATGATCTTAGAGTTACTGCTGCTCAGGTTTGTGTTACTGCTGCTAAGCTAAAGTTAGTGCTGTTCATTAACTTTAATGAAAAATATGCTAAGTAGTTAGTGCTGCTAGTATAAAGTTAGTACTGCTAGTTCACAGTTACTACTGTTAGTATATATTAGTACTACTAGTATAAAGTTAGTACTGCTAGTATAAAGTTAGTACTGCTAGTGTAAAGTTAGTACTGCTGGTGAAGATTGAAGAAAATATTCTAAGTAGTTACTACTGCTTGTGCTCAGTTAATGCTGCTGGTGTATAAGTTACTACTGCTCAAAGATTAAGACTGCTGAAAGAGTTTCTTGTAGAGGAGGCACAAGGATTAACACACGACCCAAACCATTTGAAAGATAAGATTGTGGATATCAAGATTACTTACGTGATAAGTATTTGATATTTATAGAATAGATCATAGAGAATATTCTAAGTCTTAGGAATATATTGTAAATCGACTATGACTCCTTGGTGTATAAAAGGAGGTCCTAGGGCATAGAGTTTGCTATTTAGAAATCTTTTGTTTTTGATATCGTTACAGCTTCAAAGTTTTGTAACCCTAATACTAGGAGAGTATTCGTATTATTTTAATAATATTGGAGCTTTTATTGTTTGTTAAATTCATTGTGTTTTACTGTTTCATTAAGAATTCTCCTAATATTAAAGATTAGATTCCGCATAATCTTCAATACACTTAACAATGTTTCTACTATAGTTGTGTTAGATTTATCTAATATAACTAAACCTTAAACAAGCTTAAGGAATTCGATCTACTGAAGTGGGATACAACAAGAGGTATATACAACAAGAGGTATTCTTACTCCTAGGACAACAATATACACTTCAGATTCTCAAATACCATATTTCTAGCTAGCCTAAACATCTTTATGTCAATATGAAACATGAACTTCGATGAAAAATAATATCGTTGAATAATATCTATCACGAAATATAGGGTCTCCTTTAACATCTATCTCTACAATAAATTATTACGTATATAAAAGGTATGTACCTTTGGTTCCTTTTAGGCAAGGATTACTGTCATCTTTTTTCTTCAAAGATGTATCGGCATAACTATAAAAAAACAAGATGATGTTGCTGATGATGACATGAACAAAAGAGTGGAAAGTTAAAGAAGTGAGACGGTAGGTTACCATATCATGAAATGCTAAGGTAATGTAGAAATCCATGAATGGTGTGGCCTTTTCATTCATTAGAACCCCTATCTGCAATTTAGAAAAGGATAGCATGTGAGAAAATGTAAATATACAAAATCATAACAAAAAGTAAGAGAGAAACGATTATAAATAAGTAAGAGAGGGAAGGGTGAGGCATGGGGTGCAGTTTGTGTGTGATTTACAACTGAAGTGGAAGATCTATTGACTTTCAAATGGCTCATTTTCAAAGATAGAATAGTGTGTAACTATTACTTGCTAATGTGTCTTTTTCTAAGACATTCTAAGACATTACGTGTCTTTTTTTAAGCCTCTACAGTAAGTTGAAGCTTCTCTTTTATAATATAGGTAGATTCTAGAGCTCATTTTTTCACACCACGTGTCCTTTTTTAATGAGCTGACGTGGCCTTATGAGAACTTATATAATAGGTAGAAATATGAGATCCGCATAATCACAATAAGTAAAATATATTAATAATCAATGGTTAGATTTCCTTAAATACAGTAACGTGTTCGTCTAATGTATGTTATGAGTTTTACCTGCACTAAGAGAGCCCGCTGCAGTGAAAATAACACGCTGGGGGTGAGCAGAAAAACCAAAAACCGAAACCGAACCGAACTGAATTAATAACCAAACGAATTTGTCAAAATTGAACTGAATTTATATAAATATATATATTTTTATATATTTATATATATACAAAGCCCATTAAAATTTTATCCCAATATAAAAAACACTTTTTATGCTTAAAATATTTTTTTTTTGTTGCTAACTATCTATGTAATTATTTTTTAAAAGAGAAAATGGTATAATTCGGGTTATTCGTGTCAACCCGAAAACCGAACCGACTTCAAATTTAGTTTTCGGTTTTGTTCGGTTGAATTCTAGTTCGGTTCAGTTTGGTTTTCGGGTTAACCCATAATTGTTTTTTAACCGAACTAACCGAACAACTCGATAACCGAACCGATCAACACCATTATCCGGTGTCCAGCTCATAAAGGGCGTTAATTGTTTTTTTATCTTTTTTTTGAAAAATATTTAAACGTAACGGCTGAGCAAGAAACATCTATTTTTCACCTATAAGTACCCACTTTTGACTTATATCTTTCAAACATTTAAACAAAATCACAATTTATATACACTTTCTTAAACACTTCATTTTCTCCCTAATTTATACACTTACAAAATTAGTTATGACACGAAGCTCAAGCCAAAAAGTTACTACGTTTATACGAATATCATGAACAATGTGTAACCTTTGTGTAGGATATCAAACATACAACAATCTATGAAAAGAAGTGAAGAAATATAGAGAGAGAAAAAGGAGGTTGGAACACTTAGAGAGAGAAAAAAAGAATGTATTATCAAATGAACCAACCACCCTTTCCATGGCATGGAAAGGGTATTTATACCCTAACGTAGACGCGGTGAACATAAGGGGTATCTTATGTTGACCCGGTTAGCTTAGGTTCTTAATTTTTTTCTACAAGCTACTTATAGAACTAGTTGGTAGTGTCCAAGACTGTCGCGTAGTGTCGCCTATTCTCCCCCTAAGGGAGGTCACTCTAATTTACAAAAACCTAAGCTCAGCATTCTAAGAATGTCTTCAATATTTTCTCGTAGTCTTGATTTCTTTGATCTTTATCTTGTGAATGTGAAGTAGTTATCTTTAGACTGTTAGGCTTGATCTTGTTTCTTTAGCTTGACTTGTATGTGATCTTGAGTTTCTTGAGATCATCAACCAAGCATAATCTCTTTTCGCCATCTTGTAATCTTTGCCTTCTTGTGAACTTGTGACTTTCAGACCAACATGCTCATACCTTTCTTTGTCTTGAAAGTTTGTATATTCATCTCTCTTGAAATTCTTTAACTTTAATACTTCATCACTTCAAGGAAGACGTACGATATCAGAGTAGAGAAAGTCTTGAAACATGTACTTAAGCTTTCATAATGTCTTTATATATGTTGAACTGGTATGAGCATATGGCTATGAATTCGACTCATCATCGGTTAACTGCTGCTGTCGTCGGGAAACCTGCATAAATGGGTTAGTGATAAACAACATATATGGACGAAAGTGTCTTTGTTACTTCGTCGAATACAATTGCAATAACTACGGTTCTCCGTTAATCAGTATAAATACTACCTGTGATCAGGTAGGATTCAAGAAGGGTTTCACAGCTGCACTAGCCGTTCTTATTACCTGAGCATCTCAAAGCAAACAACACGGTAAGAGTGAATTGGTAAGTTACTATCTTCCCGATTGAGTCGTTTCAAAAAAATTTTTTTTTTATTTCGTTTTTTCTCATGTTCAACTTTCCTATGTCAGATACCCCCGTAAGGCTTCCTATGGACATAAGATTGAAAATTGATTTAGGAAAATCAGTCGGTGTGTTAAGATGCAAACAGTTTTTATAATAAACCAACAGTTTTATCTTTCTTAAAATTCATTCGTCAATTCATAAGCTGGACCGCATCGATATCTAGTATCACAAGTTTGATCCCTGTAGGATCTCACAAGTCACCTACCGCGGAGCTTGTTTGATGTTGGCTCTGGAAGGATTTCCATCGTCACTGTAAATACTTAAGTATCACTCTGATGTTCTGGCAATATCACAAGGATAATGCGTAGGACTCTTAAGATATTTATTGTTTTTATAGTGTGTGATTTAACAAGTATGTTTTGAATTAGTGTCCTAATGAGATTTATGGATGATATCTTTTATGGCTCTAGACTCGATAGTGCATGATTCGCAATTTTACATACACGTAAAATAATATACTTATAGAGAAATTAAGGAAATCCCCAAGTATCCCTTGGACAATTCCACTCACAAAGATATATATATATAATACGTATGTTTGACCGGGCAAGTATGATCACCCGGGTCGTTTCCCCAATGACTCGTGCCATGGAAACCTCGTTTAAGTTAGATCCTGAGTTGAATAAGAAAAGGAATTTTCTTGATTTAATCTATCACTACTAAAATTAATAGGCACAATTAAACAACTAATTAACAAATTAAAAAATACTAATTACGAAAGTAAATAAAATGCGACAGTTAAGAAAACAGATGCCAATTTAACTCTTAAAAAGGAATGTAACTTAGATTCCTAAACCTAAATTATATGCTAAAGGAAAATTTTAGAAAAAGAAATATTTTTAAGGGCTTTTCGATTTTTTATGAATTATAAATTTACTATTTAATCTAAATTAAATTTCTAAAAATAGACATTTAAATTGATAAAAATAAGAAAAAATATTTTTAAACTGTATTAATTCTAATTACTAAAAAGATGAGAAAACATTTTTTTTTTATTACAAATTTTTTTTTTTTATCTTTAAATAGATTAAATTTAAAGTTAAAGTTGAAAAATTAAAAACTACAGGTTTGAAAAATTAAATTTTTAAAAAATTATAACTTAAACTATAAATTATATAAAAACTACTTTTTATAAAAGAAATATTGCAGAAAAGTAATTTTATCAATAAGCCCTATTTATAGTGAGTAATTCAAACTAATTTAAGTAATTAAACTAAAAACTATTTTATTAAAAAAAAACTATTTTATTTAGCTTAACGTTTTACAAAAACAACATGGGCCGAAAGAGACACAATTGTAAGTTGGAGGGTAGGCGGCCTATCTTAACTGTTTTATAAAACACACACAAAGTGTGATCTATTGACAGAAATGATGGTCCCCTTAACCTAAGGGATCTTTAACTAGACTAATAATTAAACTAAGAAGGATTAAATATGTAATTACTAAGGACTAAACTGCGCCTTTAAACCAGGAACTAACTGTTGTAACTTTTAAACTTAACAGAAAACTATAATAAAAATGCAAGACAGGCCCTGAAGTCTCCTAACTTTTAACACTCACATCCTTTTTTATATTAGAACAGATTATTTTACACTAACTTTTAAGGAATCTACTTATATAAAACTGTAACTTACTATATTTAACTAAGCTGAATAAGCTTATTAGGGTGGGATGTTATGCTTTTAGCAACTTAATAATCTTACTCAACACAAAGTAAACAAAGCAAAAGTCAAGTTACTTGACAGAGATGTATACTACTAAATGAAATAAGCTTATTCAAATTAGCAAATCCAAACAGCTTATTTGACTACCATTCAACAGAATTCAAAAGCATAAAAGTAAAGCACATTTATTAAAACTAAATTGAAACTGAGTAAGCTTAAGAGATAAGGTGTACCTTGGCTTTCCAGCATGAACAGGAAAGCAACAATAAGCTAAGTGGGGCTTATGGCTTATTCACATAAGCCCTTAATCAATAACAAAAACCTAATCTAACCTATAAGCTGACCCTCAGCTCTAAACCCTCTTGATACCATAGCAGCCATCCAATTCCAGGATGGTATCAAGCCTTCATCACGATAAACACAAACACAAATACTAAAAACAGAATTTAAATGAAGACACGAATTATTATGAAATAATTCTTTTATTAAAAACTGAAATAAAGTTTACAATACGAATGAAATTGAAATTACAAAAACTACTCAATACTGAATCGAAAACAATTATACTACTAAAATAAAACTGAAAAATTAACCACTAAAAATTACTCTCCTAAGCTGGAATGAGGGAGGGGTATTTATACCCGAAGCTTGAGCTCTAGCCATCTTCTCGATCCTTCTATATCTTCATCTTGACCCTCCAATCTTTTCTCTCTCCTTGATCTTGAGCCGTTAGATTAGAGTGTGTGTAAACGGATCGTTGACGTGGCTTGGTGTGTTAGTTTGGTGAGTGTGACTGAATATACACTCACTCCCACGTCATATCCACCAATCGTTTCATTAGATTATGCCAGGGTGGAATGGGTTGAGGGATGATTGATAGTGACAGGATGGTTAAGGTTTGTGAGAGGGTTATTAACCCTATGGTTAATTAGTGTGGGGATGAGGGGTTAACGAACTAGGGTTCATTGGTGTTCTTGAGTGTGTGTTCGTGTGTGTGTGAGGTAAATCTGTTTTGGGTAAAAATGGGGAACAGTAAACGTTATAAGGTTTATTAACTTAACCGGGTTGGTCGGGTTAGGGCATGGGTTAATTGTGGGTAATTGGGTTGGGGGAAAGCTTGTGATTGGCTGAAAGGTGATCCATGGGTTTATTTGACCCGGTCACGACCCGCGCCCTTTTGCATCTTTGAGGTAATTACATTTTCGGCCCTTGTGTTTGGGAAGCACAAATTCAAGTATATCTTAACTTGTGCAAATGCATATTAGCCCTTGTGTTATAAAACATTGGCGTGGGGTGCTTTGCTGAATGTGGTTTAGCTGCAGAGGACTGTAGATGCTCGAGGCATGATTTCTCTGGCTTCTAATCATCTCATCCGTTCTCGTGTCGTTTTTGAACTGATTTCTTGTGCTATATGAATATCCATACCGGCACACATTAAAACTCAGATAGCAAGACATTTTCGCCATTTTTGATCCGTTTGGGTTGAATTGGGCCTTTTTAAGCATAAATAGATATGTGTATTCTACACTTATCAAAATTCCCCAAACTAAGATTGTGTGTCCTCAGCAATATCACATGCCTTCATAACCAAATACCTCGAAAATTCCCCAAACTAAAACCTTTTGAAATGTAGCAAAGGAGTTTTGTTTAAGAGATCACAACGTTATAAATAGAACAGGTCCGACGTCCCATTTTCTAAGATTTTTCTCTTGTTATTGATTTTTCTTGATTATTAAAATGTGTGTGTGAACTAACAATTTATTTGTGTTTGACATAATGCAATGTTTCATTACCACATTGGTAACTTTAGGGGATCATAGAACAAAAGCACAATTAAGCGATCTAAAAGATAACTTCATCATCCCGGATTTTTCACTTTTCTCATGCCAAGCTTAAAACAAGATCATCGTAATTACAAGTCATGACACTAACACTACTACATAATATTAATGTGTTATTTATTCTCCTCCCGCAATCCTACTTTTGTATCTCAGGAATTTTTCTTATGTCATTTGACCCGAAGGCTCTTTAAGACCTTTGTTACGATATTTTAATTATTCCAAAAATAAAGCGTTAATGGTAAGAACGCTAATAATTTCGCGCTTAGCCCTTTTCAAAAGATCAAATGCAATCAACAAATAAAGTTCCAATCGAGGCAACCAACAATTGGCTTTTCTTAGGTCTACATTAAGCAAGGCACCATTCATGTCACTATACCCTAAGGCTCCTTATAAGACTAGGAATGAACCAATTCTCATTTGCACATTATTCCTTAGGCTCTTAGGCACAAAACAAGGACAAAAATTAAGCAAACAGTCTTATTCCTCGTCCTTGAGTAGGCTACAAATCGGCAATTGCCTCGACCGATGCAGCTAACATATTTCGACTTGGGGGGGGGGGTTATTAAGCAATAAAAACGGTGCCTTTTATCTCGTAGCCACTTAGGACTAGCGACTGTGACATAACTGAGGTTATTCCTACGTGTTTATGACTCTGGACTCTTACCTTATATGAAAAACTCCTAAATCGGCCACGCCTTCCGACACGATGACGTAATTGGCAGAGATACTTAATTATGATATTTTTTGTATTTTTATGCCAAATTAAAGTATTCCTGATGTGTACTATCCTAATCACATAAAGGAAACTAAGAAAACTTCCATTAGCTATTATTAACCAAAAAACCATACAATCTCTTATTTATTTATCATTTGATATATATAGAGGTGAAACAAAACTAAGGGGAGAAAAAATGCCACAAATAAAAACTTAAGGCTTGAAGAAATTCCAACTCATTTATACGTTTCAATGCATGGACTTATAAATAACACTATCATTTCTCTGTTCTCTCACACAAAGAATTTTGCAATGCTTTAGCCCGATTATAAGATCCAACTTGGCATGTTTAAATCTACTGAGATTAGCAAAAGTCTTGCATTAAATCTACTAATCCGATTACAAGTCTAGCATGTTGTAAACGTCTCTATATGAGACTAGCACAAACTGATCATCATTAATTGTTAGGACAAAAGTAGACCTCTACAGTTTCGATCGGGTCAAAAATTACTTCTTATTCTTACAGCGGAAAAACCTACATTTTTTGTTCTTATTATTATTTTATTATTTTTTTTTATATTATTCTTTTTTTTATTATGAATATTTAAAATTTTTGCTTTTTTTGTGGAGCACCGGTGTACTGTGAGAAAACAATAAGAAAGCACACTCACCAAACGATTAGATTCCCTCCCCAAACTAAAAATTGAAACATTAGTCCTCATGTTTAAGTCGGGTTCCCTACGATAGTCTAAGCGGTTATTAAGTTAGGACAAAGATGATTCGTTAAATCGAAAGATTCAAAGGATATGATCTCCCCAAAAAACAAATTTCACAAAAAAGGTATGAGAAACTCGAGATGTGCACCGGGGCTTGAGGCATGGACACGAGAGGATTCTTGACATGTGGGTTAATCTGCCAAATCACAACACAGACAACAAACAACGAGGAAACGAAGAGGATGGGTTCCTCATATTCTCAACACATTAAGGTAGGAAATAAATAGAAGAAAGGTAAAGCATGGGGTGAACTCCCAGAGCGCTTGTTTTTGGTCACCGAGTCGCAGCTCGACTGATCCCTGAATTTTAGTTGTCCTTAGGGAACGTCTGGAGGTCCTGGATAACCAATGGTGGTGTATCCCCTCCCTAGTAGTGCGTGAGACGAGTGGCAGGTTTGACTTTGATTAGATCCATCGGGCCATGAAATCTAATTGGCAGTGCCATAAGGATAAACTTCTGGTGATTGTGAAAGGGTTTGGGACCAACGGGACTTGAGCTTTCCGAAAGGAAATCTTTCAATCGGGGTTGAAAATAAGACTTGATCACCAACATTGAGTTCGGTTTTTTTCTTAGAATCGTGTAACTTCTTTGAACTTCTCCTTGTAGATTAGCGGATATTCTCATAAGCTTGATCTCGAAGCTCGCTGAGTTCATTGAGCTGAAGTTTCGGATGATCGCCCGCAGTCTTTTAAATCGAAGTTGCATGCTTAAGAGCCAATAGCTTTGTGTTCTGTCATTTGTTAAGTGACACGCTTTTCCATAGGACTAACTTATATGAGTACATCCGATTGGAGGCTTGTAAGCGGTTCTGAAAGCCCATAATTGCATATTAATTTGTAGCCCATGTGGCATGGTTTTCTCCTACGGTCTCTCCAATAATTCTTTTGAGACCTCGATTCGTGACTTCAACTGACCATGTTGTTTTGAGGGTGGGTAAGGAGCGAAAGACGATGGGTTGGGACACCATATTTTAGACATACTCGATCAAATTTGTCGTTACAAACAAATGGGTCCCACGATTCGCTTATGATTGCTTCGGGGCACCGAATCGGCGAGAAACGGGAATTTTAAGAATCTTAACAATACCCTAGCATCGTTGGTGGGCTCGAGCGCTTTCGCTTCAACCCTTGTGTGTAAGATAATCGACGGCTACTAGAATATATTTGTTACCTCTAGACGACGAAAAAGGTCCCATAAAATCAATTCCTCCCATAATCGAAATCTCACAAACTTGATTGCGTTTTTGATGCTTCTCAGCACGTTGAGTGGATTTTGCCTTGCTTTGACAAGCATCACAGATTTGATTAATTCGTAGGCATCTATAATGGTTTAGGCCCAATAAAATCCAGGCATCCAAAAAAACCATTCTTGGCGGTAAGTTGGACTCGTAGTGTCCCCGGTGGGTTCCACTGTGAATGCTTCGAGAACTTCGGAGCTTTTGGCCATCTACACACTTCGGATTTTTGATCCACACAATGTCTTGAAAAGAACAGGGTTTCCAAAAAATAATGTTTTACATTCTTGTAAAGACTTGTTTTTCTCTTGAGTTGACATTCCTTTTTTAATGAATTTCCCCGCGTGGTAGTTAGCAAAGTCGGCGAACCACGGGGTACTTTGGTCTTTGGAAGTTAAACAACTTAAAGTCTTAAAGGAGTGTGTGTGTGTGCGTACTTTCTTTTGGATCAAAGACATTCTCTTAAGGGTTTTCATGCCGAAGAGTGTGATCGGCTACTTAGTTTTCAGCTCCCTTTGGTATCGATTAACTTTATAAACTCAAATTCCTGAAGGAAGTAAGACCAACGAAGCCAATCTTGCTTTGGCGTCTTTCTTGTTGAAAAGGTATTTCAAAGCGGAGTGGTCTGTTGTAAACACTACACTCTTGCGCTTCATTGACTAATATGATCGTAACTTCCTCTGAGACTGCATAAACAACTGCAAGCATCTCCCCCCCCCCCCCCCCCCCCCCCCCCCCCCCCACCCCCCCCCCCCCCCCCCCCCCCCCCCCCCCCCCCCCGTCTCGGTTGTTGTGTAATTTGTTTTGTTCAGTCATTGTCTTACTAGCGTAATGAATTGGTCGGAAATGCTTCTCAATCTTTAGCCCCTAGAAAATGCACATTGCTTAATTCACTTGCATCGCACATTGATTTCAATAGGTTCGTCCAATTTGGAGCAATGAGAATTGGAGCTGAGCTTGGTTTGCTTCTTTTTCAATGTTTGAAAAAAAAAATGGCTAGAATGCAATCTTCTGAAAAAATGAAAGGAGTGTTTTTCCTCTTGAGATGGGTCCTGGGTCTAGAGATTTTGGAAACGTCTTTGATAAATTCTTCGATAGATCCCGCATGCCGAGAAAACTTCAAATTCCTTTAACGGTTGTTGGATGAGGAAGCTTAGAAATTACATCAACTTTGGCCTTATCGACTTCAATTCCTTTTCTAGAGATCTTATGTCCTAAAACAATGCCTTCTTTAACCATGAAATGGCTCTTTTCCCAATTTAGTGCTAATTTGGTATCTTCACACCGTTTGAGCATTTTATCTAAATTAGCAAGACACGAGGAAAAAGAATCTCCAAAAACTGAAAAATCGTCCATAAAAACTTCCATTGTTTTTTCTATCATGTCGTGAAAAATGGCCATCATACAACGTTGAAAAGTTTCGGGTGCATTGCACAAACCGAATGGCATACGACGGTACGCGAAAGTTCTGTATGGGCACGTGAAAGTAGTTTTCTCTTGATCTTTAGGATCAATTGGGATTTGAAAATACCCTGAAAAACCATCTAAGAAACAATAAAATTCGTTGCCGGCTAATCGCTCTAACATTTGGTCCATGAATGGTAACGGAAAATGGTCTTTACAAGTTGCTTCGTTTAACTTTCGATAGTCGATGCAAACTCTCCATCCCGTGACTAATCTTGTAGGCACCAGCTCATTTTCTTCGTTTGTGACAACGGTCATACCACCTTTTTTAGGAACACAATGGACCGGACTAACCCATGGACTATCCGAGATCGGATAAATCAATCCCGCGTCAAGAAGTTTTTCTACTTCTTTCTTGATGACGTCGTGGATTTTAGGGTTAACCCTCCTTTGATGTTGGACTGAAGGTTCGTAATCATCTTCTAAAAGGATTTTGTGAGAGCAAAACTCTGGATCTATGCCTCGGATATCAGAAAGTTTCCAAGCAATTGCTTGTTTTCGGTTTTTCAGAACGTTAATGAGTGAGGTCTTTTCATCTTGGCTCAAATCTTTTGAAATTATGACTGGAAGCTTGTTATTTTCCTCTAAAAACGCATACTCGAGATGCGGAGGTAACTCTTTAAGTTCGACTTCGGGAATGAGGAAAAAGAATCTCCAAAAACTGAAAAATCGTCCATAAAAACCTCCATCGTTTTTTCTATCATGTCGTGAAAAATGGCCATCATACAACGTTGAAAAGTTCCGGGTGCATTGCACAAACCGAATGGCATACGACGGTACGCGAAAGTTCCGTATGGGCACGTGAAAGTAGTTTTCTCTTGATCTTTAGGATCAATTGGGATTTGAAAATACCCTGAAAAACCATCTAAGAAACAATAAAATTCGTTGCCGGCTAATCGCTCTAACATTTGGTCCATGAATGGTAACGGAAAATGGTCTTTACAAGTTGCTTCGTTTAACTTTCGATAGTCGATGCAAACTCTCCATCCCGTGACTAATCTTGTAGGCACCAATTCATTTTCTTCGTTCTTGACAACGGTCATACCACCTTTTTTAGGAACACAATGGACCGGACTAACCCATGGACTATCCGAGATCGGATAAATCAATCCCGCGTCAAGAAGTTTTTCTACTTCTTTCTTGATGACGTCGTGGATTTTAGGGTTAACCCTCCTTTGATGTTGGACTGAAGGTTCGTAATCATCTTCTAGAAGGATTTTGTGAGAGCAAAACTCTGGATCTATGCCTCGGATATCAGAAAGTTTCTAAGCAATTGCTTGTTTTTGGTTTTTCAGAACGTTAATGAGTGAGGTCTTTTCATCTTGGCTTAAATCTTTTGAAATTATGACTGGAAGCTTGTTATTTTCCTCTAAAAACGCATACTCGAGATGCGGAGGTAACTCTTTAAGTTCGACTTCGGGAATTTCATCTTTTGGTTCGAGTGAACACTTCTGTGGTTCAACAACTTTAAGATCTTTTTGAATTCCGGGTGAGTAATCTCCTTGGTTTGGGTGAGGTAATGGATCACTGTTGAGAAGTGCTTCGAGAATGAGAATGTCACCCTCGGGATCATAGTACGTAGCATTGAAAACTGGCGAAACTGGTTCATCATCGATTGCTATAAAAGCATCGGCTTCTTCAAAGAGTAGAAAATCGCTTTCATCAAAAGGAGTAAGTGTTGGAGATGAAGTGGAAACAATCGGATCGTAGTACGGAGAAGGATTGTTGTAAGCAACGGAATCGGAAAATCCAAGTACTTCTTGTGAATAAATTTCACAAGTGACATCGATTAGATCAACCTTCTTCAATGATTCGAGATTGTTGTATGAAATGGAAGGTGCATCACCACATTTAAGGGTTAAAGATTGATCATCATTCCTAAGAGTAATCTCTCCTTCGTAAACATCGATTAAAGCATGAGCCGTCCTAAGAAAGGGTCGCCCGAGTATCAACGGTACTCGAGGATCGGCTATGAAATCAAGAACAACAAAATCGGCGGGAAAGTAAAACTTCCCTACTTTGACAAAAACATTTTCAGCGACACCGGTTGGTTTGGAAATTATACGGTCGGCTAATTCTAAAACCATTTTTGTTTCAGTTAGGCCCGGGAGTTGAAGCTTTTTCCAAATGGATAAAGGCATGAGATTGATACTAGCACCTAAATCGGCAAGGGCTAAGTAACTATCGAACTCCGAAAAATCACATGGAATGAGAAATCGACCGGGGTCACCTAGCTTTTCTGGAAGCTTTTTAAGGACAACCGCACTACAATTTTCATTCAATGGTGTTTTGGTTAACTCAATTAACTTGTCTTTGTTATTTAACATCTTTTTAAACATTGACGCAAACTTTGGCATATGGATGAGAGCATCCGCAAAACTAAGCTCAAAATGAAGGTTTCGAAAGATTTCCATAAACTTTGAAGAAAGAATGTCATCTTTTTCACGAATCTTTTGTTTGTTGAGTCTCGACGGGTAAGGCAAATTAGGTTTGGCTTTGTTAGCAACGAAAGAAGGCTCTTTGATTGGTTCTTTGTCTTTGGTTTGTTCTTGGACTAATGGAGGAGGTTGGATGTCTTCGGTGCTCGGTAGCTCCGTATCCTTTGTCACCTCACTTTCCTTTTCCACCACCGGCGGTGGAATTGGAGGTCCATCATATGAGGCACCACTTCGTGTGGTAATTGCCTTGGCTTCGTTCCTAGGGTTTGGAATGGTATTGCTTGGTAACGAACTTGAACTTGAAGGTTGGTTGGTGTGATAACTTTGCATGAAACTGAGCATCATCTTCTAAAAATCATCTTGTTTCTTTTGAGAATCATTGTAAACTCTTTGAAAATCATTTTGGTTTCTTTGAAAATTATCCAACTTCATTTGCAAGTTATTCATATTCGCATCATTAGCTTTAGCATAACTTTCAAAATCCGTTTTAGACACACCTTGAATTTGTGAAACGGGAGGTAAAGCTTGATTAACCAAAGGTTGATTTGTTGGTGGTTGGTATGGTGGGGCTTGGTAAACGGCTCCTTGATTGTTTGGACGGTTTTGGTTAAAATTTCCTCCACGGTTTTGATTTGAATTGAAATTGTTTCCTTGATATCGGTTTTGGTTTCCTTGGTTGCTTTGAACATTCGGTTGATTGAAACCCGGTGGTCTCATTTGGTTTGCCAAATTAGAAGGTTGGTTTCTTTGAAGAAAATTGCCAACGGCTGCGGTTTGTTGAAATTGTTGGATGTTGTCATGAAAAATGGGAAAATCGTTTCCACCTCGAGTTAACGGACAATGGTTAAAACACAAGATTAATCTAAGGTTGTTTAAGCTCAGAAATTGTTAGCATTAATCGGTGGATCAAACTATGAGCATTCATACCTCGACTGGCGTGCTTGTTAACATTTGGGCATCGTTCGATTATCGGGCCATTGCAACAATGTTTGGATCGACATTGGGTTCTTCTAAATCAAAATTTTCAACAACAACCGGAGGAGTTTGTTGTTGACGACGTCTTCGAGATTGCGAACGAGTGCGCATAAAAAGAAAAACTAAAAATCAAAAAGCAAAACTTTACACTAATTTTTTTTTCTTTTGTTTGGATTTTTTTTTAATTAACAATGAATTTTAACGGTTACACGGAAGAGACTTAAACCAAATAATCAACTACTTCACGGTAGCTCTCAAAAATTGCTTTTCAAGGTGAGCCGTACTTCGTAGAGACACAAATGACAAGTGTTAAATCTTTAGTTCGATTTGGGAACCAACAAGTTCACCGGAATTGATTATGATAATACCTCCGTTGAGAGTATTATATTTTGGTATTTTTACCAATTGGTGACTTTTTATCTCTTAATTAAAAAGGAAGAATTTTTTATATTTTTGATTTTTCTATTTTTTTTTATCTTTTACTTATACTAAAAAGAAAAGGAAAATATTTTTTACTTTTTATATTTTATGATTTTTTTGAATTTTTGAATTATAAAACAAGAATGAAACTTTCGAGGGTGAAAGGATCTTCAAACCAAATAAACTAAAAACGAAGGAATCTTAAACACTAGTCCCCGGCAGCGGCGCCAAAAACTGATTTGCAGTTTAGATACACAATAAAATATACTATAAAAATAATATTCCACAAGAGCAATTAAGAAAATTCCCTAAGGAAATTTCACTCTTAAAAATATATATAATATAATATATAATACGTATATTTAACCGGATAAATATGATCACCCGGGTCGTTTCCCCAACGACTAGTGAAATTGAAACCTCGTTTAAGCTTGGATTATGATTTGAATAAGAAAATAGATGATTTGATGATCTATGACTACTAAATAAAAAGCAACAATTAAAATTGAAAATTAAAGGCAAATTAAACAATTAAACAAATACGGAAAACAAATAAAACGCGACAATTAAGCAAATAGACTAAAATTAAACCCTAAAATTGCAAACTAAGTTTCTAAACCTAAATTAGGATAAAAGAAAATTTTAAGAAAAAGAAAACTATTTTTTTGATTATTTTTGAATTTTTTATTAATTAAAAACTATTTAATTCTAATTAAATCCTAAAATATAAAAAATAGAAAGTAATTGAAATTATATTTTTCCTAAGTAAAATAAGTAAAAAGAAAATTTTAGAAAAAAGAATTACTATTTTTGGCTTTTTAGATTTAAAGATATGATTTTTCTAAAATTAAAACTAATTAAAAAATTTTAAAAGTAATAAAAATATTAAAAATATAATCCTAAAAATTTTATAAAAATTTAACTAAATAAAGAAAATATGCAGAAATTTAATAAAAATAAAAGCCCTAATTTTTTACTTTTTATAAAACTTTAATTAAACTAATTAAAATTTAAAACATAGTTTTCAATTAAAATTAAAACTAATAACCTATACCTAACTGAAAGACTAATATGAAATAAACCGTAAAGGACTAATAGTGAAAAAACAAAGAGTCAAACGGGGGAACTACTGAGTTATACAAGCAAATATATCCAAATTACAAAAACCTACCCTGAGGCTTAGCCCGTATACAAGCTAAGTCTTTCTTAAGCTTAAAAACAAGGTAGACTAAAAAGTGCTTTTTAGGAAAAACTTAAAAGAGCAAAGTTGGAGAATAAGCTGGCAAGAACAACTTTACTTAATTAAAAAGGAAGATTTTTTTTTTATATTTTTGATTTTTCTATTTTTTTTATCTTTTACTTATATTAAAAAGAAAAGGAAAATATTTTTTACTTTTTTATATTTTATGATTTTTTGGGATTTTTGAATTATAAAACAAGAATGAAACTTTCGAGGGTGAAAGGATCTTCAAACCAAATAAACTAAAAACGAAGGAATCTTAAACACTAGTCCCCGGCAACGGCGCCAAAAACTAATTGTGAAGTTTAGATACACTATAAAATATATTATAATAATAATATTCCACAAGAGCAATTAAGAAAATTAAACCCTAAGCTCTTGCATTCTTAATTACTAGCTAATAGACTATGAAATTAAGTAATAAAAACAGATACTAACATAGAACAATTTAAAGCTTGAACACAAAACTAATGCCCTACTGTTTTTTAGCTTTGGCTTTTTAATGACTTTTAAGAGCAAAAATAAGCTAGAAAATTAAACTGCAAATGAAAATAAGTGCTGATTTAAACTAAGCTATATGAATTCTAAAACATATCTAAATCCTAGCTCCTAATCTCTACAATGACTAACCTAAATGAAGCTATAAAAGATCAGCAGTACCTTTATAAGAAAGTACTTCTGATGCACTTTGCACAAACCAAGGCCAAAGTGCAGGTACCCTTGAGGGTGCAGCTACACTTGACACACTTTATTTAGTGTGTCAAAACTAAATTCAATTACTCTTAAAGCCTAGAGATGCTAAGACAAAAATAAACCAACTAATTTTAAGCCTAAAGGTACCCTGGTGCTGGAACCAATATAATAAGCCGTAGCTTTTGAATTTTAGCAAACTAACTTACAAAAACTCATTTCCTAGTGATCTTAATTAAAACCTAAGCTAACTCAAACAAATGCACAAAAAAACTTTGACTTCTAGTGGTCAAATTGTCCTAAACCAAATACCCCTTTAACTGAACTATGAATCTAATTAAGCTGCTAGAATAAAATTCAATCATGAAATCCTAATTACCAGATATTAAACATATTATAATGAACCTAATAAGCATAAAAAACTTAATCAAATAAGCCAGAAAACAATAAGCTACTACTATGCATATTTTTTTTGGTTTTTTATGAATTTTAAGACAACTATATGAAAGACTATGATCTAAACTTAATATAAGCAAAAACATATTAACTAAATAATCTAATAAGCAAAATAAAAGAGATATAAGCATATATAAGCTAGTAATTTAAGCAAATAAATAGATAAGCAACAAATTAAGCTAAAACTGAAAAATAAAAGAGGACTTCTAGCTAAACAAGAGGTCACAAAAGGGCAACTTCAAGCTCTCCTAGCTTATTAATAAGCTAGGAGTTAAGTCCATAGAGATCCTTCCAGGATTGATCTCCCTTCCATAAATTCTTAACACCCAAAAGCAAAGGTAAATAAGCTAGTTCTATGATTTGAATAGATTAATACTGAATTATGCTCTAACTTGAGCTTATGAAAAGTGACAGAAGTAATGAAGAGATTAAAAGAGCTTATTAGCTTATGAAAACAAATGAGAGCTTAGAAACTGAAAATATAAGAGCTTATGATAAAACTGAATTGCATTTAACAAAAGAAATTGATTACATTACTTTTTAAAGAAGGTTACAATAACTGAAAATGAAATTACATGATTAAAATTTAAGCTAAAATTAAAAAGCTACCCTAAAAGCTACTAACTCCAAAAAAAACTCTCCATGTGTGTGTAATAGTGTGGCCTATTTATAGTGCCAAGCTGAAGCTTCTAGGTCTTCTCAGCCTCTGCACGCTCCAATAGATCCTGTCCATTAATTTCTTCAATGATTGGGAGCTAAATAAGAGCCGTTGGATCAAATGTGTGCACTCAAGGATTGCCAAGCTGTCATTCCTTGATGTGACAGCTTGTGCTTCTTTTGTGAGAGGATCTAGTGTAAAATCTATCCATCACTTGTGCTTCTTAAGTGTCCACGTGGCCTCTTGCTTGAACTAGCCAATCAGAGTCCCTTGATATTACAAATTTGACCTTGCCATAGTGTTGTTCATCACTTGAATTGACTTCCGTACCCTTTAATTTTGAAAACCCCTTTGATTTGACTGAAGGCACGTTTGGGACGAAGGGTGAATAGTGCCAAGCCCTTGGCGCTCTTTTTTAACTGAAAAGGTAAAAATCGGTTTGAACTTAAGGTTAATTACACAATGAGCCCCTCTCTTTGTTATCTCTAAAGTATAGTGTAAAAGAAGTTTAGAAAATGGCAATTTAGGTCCTTGTTGTTTTATAAAAGAGTAATGGGCTAGGTACTTGGGCTCTTGGATCCGGGTGAGGCCCATTTAGGGTTAGGGACCATTTATGGACTTTTCTGAAAGTTGAGGGGTTATTTTGAAACATTTTGGGTCTTGTTGACTTTTGTTGACCAAGATTGACTGGAATTGACTGTAGATTTGACTTTTTCTGGCTTTGGCTTCCGGCTTTTGTACACTCTTCCGTTCTCGTGTCCGTGCTTGCTTGTTTTTGATGGTTTTATTGTGATTTCTGATATATCCGTACCTGCACACACAAAACACAGAAACAAGTATATTTTTGTTATTTTTCACTGTGTTTTGGGTTTAATTGGGTTATTTAAAGCATAAATGGATATGTGTATTTTACACTTATTAGTGTTGCACATCAGTGTGAAAATTTATTTGTGAACATTATTTGGATATAGTAAACCTTATTTTTTTTCAAATTTTCCGTTAACCTTCTCTTCTTTTAAAAAAAAATTGGTCAAGGGCAAATAGGTCATTTAACCCGTTTTTTAAAAACCACCTTAAATTATAAATGCATATAACTTTTAAACGACAACCTTTTATGAAAAACCAATTTCACCATAATTTCTAGAATTAAATCCTTTTTAATTTGGTATAAATCTTGTTATATATTTCACACACAAAAATTACATATCAAGTGAGCCTTGATACTCTTGAAACTTTTAGCGTTTTCGACACTAATTTTGTTCATCATAACGTCTGAATTACAAAAAATTTAATACACGAAAGTTGTAGATCTTAGGACATAATTTACCCAGAAATTTGAATCACTCAAATCCGATATGATATAACTAAGATATTATATTTAAAAAATGCGTTTTAAACATATTTAATGGACACGAGATGTTTGATGAAATGACAAAAAGAGATTTTTATCATTAAAGTGCATTCAAATGCACTAACTTTTGTACCACAAAACTTTTTAGTTATTTTATCTAAAATATTGATCTTTTGTATTTGTTAACTTTGTACAAAAAGTTACACATGGTTGTTTCATTAAGTTTTTAACCATAGTTTTAACCAATATAAATTTCGAATTAGAAAATTTGTTAATAACGAAACTTATAGATTTTAGGTCATTCTTTACACAGTGTTTTGAATCATTTAAAAGAATAAAGTATGAGTGAGATATCGTATTTTTAATATAACGTTTTTAACTATGATACAATAATATTTTAGTGCATCATAGTTAATAATTTAGTGCAGCATAGGGATGCGCTAAATAATAAATTATGATGCATCAACTTACATAGCCTATTATGCACCAAAGTTTATAGATATAAGCAATTCAAGTATATATATATTTTTTAAATAATACAGTAAGTGAATATATACATTGTGATGCACCATGTTTATACATTATGATGTGATGCGTTTTAAGATCTCGTTTTAAATTTATAAGTTCTCGTCTACCTAAGATCTACAATTACACTAACGGGCGGAGAACCCGGTCGTGTATAGTGTAGGATTGGTAAATCCGAGGTCGTTCCCAAGAGCTAATGGACGGTCTAAAATTTGAGTTTTAATTATCATGCTTATACAGTTGTTGTTGGGCCAATTCAATGCCTAATTTCCTCTTGTACATAATTTGTATGAAAAATATCCTAAGTGTAAATCAAGTCGATGAACTTAAATAAGTTTAGTGAGTCATCATCAAGAAGTTCTTCAGCATCTAGAAAAAAGACTCATCACAACATGAGGCGGGTCTTAAAGAGTGAAAAAAAGAACCAAGATCATGATGATAGAGTCAGTGAGTATTAACAAATGGCTCACTAACTCCCCGAAGACCATCTCCAAATGAAGACCTAAAGATATTGGTAGGAACTTCCTAAAAGCAAAATGTAAAAGAAAGACAAAAAGTACAAAAGTCGCTAAAAAGTGAATAGTAAAAATAACTATTCACTTTTGTACTTTATTGAAGCTTCACATGAAAGCTTTACTTTCCCCTCCTATATATATGATAAGGTTGTATAAAGATAGGTTAGAGATTCTAAACACACAAAATAATACAAAGTATTATAGTGATAGGGTTCTCCTCTCATTGGATCATAAGTTTAGCTTTGATCAATGAGAGTTTTATTTGTCATTTAATCAGGATAGTGTTTCGCAACTATCCCGTGTAAATCTTTGATTCATTTCTAATAAGATTTATAAAAGTTGAAAAGTACAAATGGTGTTATTAGTTGTCAAATGGGTCTCGTGTGAAATATATCAGATATTACACGAATTATAGGACCAACAAGTGGTATCAGAGCGAGTGGGTTAATTTCATAACCTTGATCCGTTCGAAAATGACTGCTAACAACAATAAGTAATGTCAAATTAAAGTGTGTAAAACCTTCAAAAACTGCTACTGCTATTGCAACTTTTGAGGGGAAGAGGCACACTAATGTTGACTTAATGCTTAATCCCCACCACACACACCCATCACCACATAAATTTTATCCTCACTCACAAAAACAAAACAAAAAACCTAAATCTATAACAAATCATAAACCGGATCCATCCATAAAACCTCACAAAACATAAAATCCCTCATAAATTATTATCACACCATCACACAAAAAACATAACACGGATCTGATAAACAAAAATCGCTCGTCACTCACTCATCTCTACATATCAATCTCGTCACAAAATCAAAACCCAGATCCTAACTCACAAAAATCATAACTCAACACAAAATCTTATCATCTTTAACAACACAAATCAATCTGTACTCATAACAAAACAACCTCAAACAAAAATCATAGATCCACGAACATAAACCCAGATCGAAACAAAAAAACTAACATAAACCACTTGTTCTATAACCCAGATCAAAACAAATACAACCTCAAACAAGAACCCCACAACACAAGATGTATTCTGAATAAAAAATAACGTGATATCAAGAAAACCACGACAGAAAATGACCACCAAATTCCGGGTCAAACAAAAAAATCTTTGTGTTTTGAGAATGATGTTAACGTTTTGTGATTCAAGAATGATGTTAATGTTGGAGATGAACAACAAGGGGTCTTAGTTTTTATTGTTTCGTGTACTTGTTGTGGGATGTTGCTGGATAAAAGTTTATATAAGTAACTGCATTAGGTAATAAGGGAACAATAGTGTTTGTTTTTTGGTTAAGATGAAAAAAGTATGTGTATGAGTTTGTTTAGATTTGTAAGGAACTAAGATGTTAAAATGGGTTGTTCAGTTTTTAGAGAAACTGATGAAGTGGAGTGTGTTGTTCAGTGTATATAACTGACGTTAATGGGGCTGATTTAAAGCAGTGGGATTATGATAATAAAATGGGTTTTGATATGAAAATTTATTGTTGGAATTGCTGCTTGTTGGGGTTGTATGTTAGAATAGGTGGCTCAAAACTAAAATGGTATATGAGTCGTTGATAAAATATCAGTGAATGATAATTTGGGATTATTTAGTTTCAAGAAAGGCTAAAAAGGTATTGTGTTTGTTCAGTTTAAAAGGAACTAATGTAAAAAATTTATATAAATAAATACATGACATGAATGAACAAGCAGTGTTGTTTCTTTTTGGTAGAGGAACTGATGATGAATGAAAAGGGGTAATAGAGGTGTTGATTTTAAATCAGTGAATGAAAATTAGCTTCAATGAATGAAAATGGTTTATGGCATTGTGTTACAGGTTTGGTTTGTTCATTGGTTTAGGATACCCTGCTGATTAGGTTTGTTCACTGGTAAAAGAAGAAGTTGATTAAACAAATCAGTAGGAAGAGTAGTTAATGTTTGTTCAGTGTAGAGAAGCTAAACTAGTTTTGAACCCCACTCGCTGAACTAAACCTCATAACTGACCCGCTAAACCAAGATGCTAAACATAGCCGTTGGACCTGGTCATTCTCTGAACCAGTCGCTGACCCTAGTCACTGGTCACTGAACTCGCTGAACCAAACATTAATATTGAGCAACTGACCTTAGGTCGTTGAACCCACTACATGAACATGAACCCTAACTGCTAAAATGACCCTGTAAGATAATCAAAACATATGCTACACTATAAAGTTTTAGAGAAAGAGAGAAATATATAGAGAGAGTAACATGTGGGTGAGGAGGAGAGGAAGAGAAGAGAAAAACAATAAATATTAGATTAGAGAGAGAAAGAAATCACCACCTTAATTCCTTTCCTAAGCCCTTCTTTTATAGTAAGGAAGGAGGGACTTGGAAGTAATTAGGGTATAGTACTTATTACAACACAGTCCTTCCCTATTTGCACTAATTAATCCCTAGACTATTAATTCTAGATAAATGGCCATGTAATCAACACTTTTCTGTGTTTCTAACAATCTCCCCCTAAGGGGCGATTACATAGGCCTTACAAAAGTACAAGGATTAACAATCTTGGGTCTTCCTCCAACATATTCCTCTAGCCTCTTGAGCTGCTCTCTGCACTTGAGTGTCTTGTCAATCTTGTTAACTATCTCGTTTGATTTCTCAACATCTTTGTCTGTCCACTCCATTCCCTTCAATCTTTTGTTACCTTTACCCAGCTTGTTTGTGTTCACCATGTCAACTAGGTTTTCACGAATCTTGATAAGAGTACCATCACATAATTTCTTCACTTCACTTAACTTCATAAAGGATTTGACGTTGTGTTGGTTGAGATAAACAACTCCGTTGTGTGTTCCAGACATTGTGAATGGTATATTTTGGTCGATTCCCTCAAAGAACATCATGAGTTTGGTGAGGTTGAGAGTTTGATGATAACTTTCCACTCCTAGTTAAATATCTTCAACCCTGTTCTAAATCACGACTCTTCTGATAAAAGGAGAAGTGTATTGTTGAAGTATTTCACAAATTCCAATAGGAGATGGTAAAGTTTATCTTGGACTTGGAGCAAATACATGTCATCTACATCATTTAAACTGAGTCTAGGAAGATCTGCATAGCTAAACTCATACTCTTGATCTTTGAATCTCCTGACTACTATTAATGTTAGAAAACCATAACCCCATTTCTTCTTTACTACAATACGAACAACTGATTTGATCCTTAATTCTGAATAGACGTTTCCTTCAGTTCTGGTACTCATTTCTGCTTTGAAGAAGTCAATTCTGCTATCTTCCCAATGGTGAATACCATTAAAGGCTTCAAAGATGTAACGATGAGTTTCTTTGCTCCATCTATTAAAGATCATATCTTCTATACCTAGTTTGTAGTATTTGACAGCATAGTGCTTGGTGATAGAAGTAGTGTACGTCTCTTCCGTGCTCAAACATACAAGGTAGTAGAAATCGTTGTTGTAGAAAGAGGGATGTGGTTTTGTATTTTTAGACATGTGTCGTTCAAACATTTTGGGTTTTAACACGTCATCTTCATCATTGTTCCACTTAGCTTCTGTTAACACTGCTTTTTTGAGTTGTTCAACATGGTATTCGAGTTCCACATCATTCTTGTACTGCTGCTTTAGCCGTCCTAATCCTACACCTTCAATATCTACTATTGTAAGCTTGTCCTTCTGGATGATTGCTTTTAACTTCTTTGCTATAGCCACAGTCGATGGTCTAAGAATATAATTCTCATTTTGATCAATATCTGATTTCAAGAGCAAATCGAACCATGACCCTGACTTCTTTGGAAACCATTCTAGATTGGGATGATTCCGAACATATTCATCTTCTTGGTCTAGGGGTTGGATGGCAGGAGTGTCAACTTGTGCATGAACTACGGGAGATTTGTTTCGCCTTAATGATCTAGAAGAAGGTTCGCTGACATCCTTTCTTCTTTTCTTCTTGTTCTCCCCCTCATGATTATTGGGAGGATCTTGGTTATCGCGAGACCTCTTGTGGAAGGATGGCTCTGCATCTTGAGCATTAAGTGCATCATGATCTAGACAGGCAGATTCATATAGAGTGTCATAATGCTTCTGATTAGTAGGATGAGTCGTATTTAACTTGCTTTCGTAAATTCTGTGCAACAACTTTAACTTTAAATCTATGTCTGAGAGATCATCAATGGAGGTAGATGGTTTGGTGAACAGACTGATCTGGTTATTTTTCATAACATCGAGCACAGAGGTGTTAAGACGAGGCCTATCATAGTTTGCAACGGCTTTTAGGATATAAATAGGTAGAAGCTTCTTTATCTCTGTCAAAATTCTTGCTTGGACAGCTTTTTCAAATACTTCAGATTCATTGAAATTTGTGAGAGCTTCCAGCTTCTGATCATATTCTCTGAATTTTGTGTGATTGCCTTCTTGAAGTTGATCTTCCTCATATTCTTTTTTGCCTTTTGCATCAACTTCGTTGCTTTGGCTTAGAGTAAGATTGGTTGGGGAGTCGTTGTAGTATACATAATTTTCTTTGCTGGTAGAGATGGTATATGATGAGCATTCACGTTCAGAAACATTTCCTGCAATAAAACGTTTGTTGCTTGAACATCTACATGTGTACCAAGTGGTACTTCAGATGCACCCGATAACTCAGGATTTCCCTCTGGGTAAATTACCACTGAGGTTGTTTGAGCATCAATATACACCGGATTACTCACAAAATCTATCAATTCATTAGCATGTGTTTCATTCAAAAGATTCTAAATGAAATCCAATAAGGAACTTGTAACCGTGGGACTAAGATATGTAGAGTTGGGTGTTTCTGTGGACTTATTATACATGAACACACCAAATCCTGCAGCATCATCATCTCTATCTGGATTATCATGAGATAAATCCATATCAGAATCATCAGCATCATCAGTTTCATTATCACTTTCCTCTGAACATAAAGAGTAAAGTAATGCATCACTATCAGTATCTAAATCAACATAGTGTTTGTTGTGAGCATTACTTGAACCTTCTCCTATAACTGATTGCTTCTTTTGCTTCAAACTCTCAAGTCTGCTAGCTTTTGATCTTTTCTGTAAGTCTAACAATGATTGAACTGATGGATCATCAACTGCGGGACCTTTGAGTTTCTGTCCCCACTCATCATATGTATCTGCAACAACATCGTCAATTTAGCTGTCAATTGTTAATTGACTCCTTCGACGTCGTTGAGTGCGCGATTCTTGAATACTGATGGAATTTGCAAGTTCTCCTACAACTGTTTCTTCAGTGATAGTAAGAGATCTTATTTTCCTTGGCATAACATCTTTCTTGAGTTTGTTGGGGACATTCACTACTTGATCACCATAACACATAAATCCTTTTCCTCTTCCACTTTTGACTGGAGAAACACGTTGCTCTTCTGGTTCATCAACAATTTTATCGTTTGCAATTTCCTTCTTCTTATCTATATAATAGTTGTATCTTGCTGACTTCTTGATTGCATCACTGATCATTGTATCGGGAATCTTCATTCCAAACTTGTAGTCACCTTTAATAGTGTTTGACAATTTGGTTATGGGTTGATCATCTTATGAACTGTGCAACTCAGAGTTGGATCTGCGAGGAATACTCTTGTTGCAAGATAGAAAGTGGTTAATGATAAGCTTAGCAAAGCGGGTGTACAACATCTTAGAAATTTTTGATGGTCCGGAGGATCTGTCAACCGTTTGCCATTTAAATTCGTCCCAAATTAATGTTGTGAAGTCCAAATTGGCAAAGTGAACAATTCCCCAACGTATTTGAAGTACTAGAAGTCTAATTGTGTCCTAGCTTGAGTCTTTTCCTATACGACTTCTGTTGAGAACACTCAGAATACCCAAGTGTCTTAATGAATACAAGAATTTGGTTTTCTAAGGGAGGTTTGGTATAAGTGTTGTTGGGATCATGAGAAGATATCTACAATACAATTATGAGTAGTCCAGGTATGAGAGTAAAAGTATGAGTGTCTAGTTCGAAAGTGAATGTGTGGTTGTTTGGATTGTGTTGATGGTTATCCAAAACTGGTGTTGGTAGATGATCGGTACAGTTGCAGTTAAGGAAACCAGATTGTATAGCTTGTGGTGTTTTAGAATTTCAACAATAAATCTTAGCATAGAATCAGTGATATCTGAATCTGAAGCGACACGCTGATTGTTCTTTTTTATTACAAGTCTGTTAGCACGTGGAACCAGCTGTTCTTTAGAGAAATAGCATCATTTGTATGGAAGAAAAACTTTTCAGAAAATGATTGATTCGCATGAGAGTGAGTTTTCCTTTTAATAAAGTGACATTGAGCCCCGAAGATACACTGATTTGCTAAAGGGATACATTATCAGCTTTTAGGTGATAACTAGCCCTAATAGTCATCCTAATTTATTAGTAACTCTTAGACAAATTATTTCAAAGTAGACTCAAAAGAACTTTTTGTCTTTAAAATTCATTTTGCAAAGGCATTGTGTTATTTTTGAAATTAATAAATAATGATGTGTAAAAATTTGTAGCAATAAAGTTTATTAAATTTGCACACATCAATACTATTATTTTTTTGGAAAATCATCTCGAATAAGATTAACTGCCTCAGGAAAACCACACATAGTACAAGTACTAGTATAGTAATCCTTTTCACTAGTGGGCTAAATCCGAAGATCGAGCATGAGTATTATAAATAATACCTTGTGCACTGTGGTGAAATTTACAAGAGATATATCCAAGTATAACACATTTAATTAAGAAAGATAGTTTATTTCGAAATACTCTTATATCTAAAATGGATGGTCACTAGGCCGCTAATGACGATTTTCGAATATTCTCAAACAGATGCAACCCAAACGATGCTAACAATGTAAGAGAATACCTGATGAGGTGTAATTTTATACACTTTTTTCATGTCATTTAACCCTTATAATCATGCAAAAATACTTAAAATATGTGATTAATCGTTTCTTTTTGCATTTTTAGTACTTGGAAGACATTCGAAGGAAATACACGTGACTTGGGCTTTATTTTAGAAGAAACGGGACAAGAGTATAACTTTACACAAAAAAGGCTTGAAGAATTACTCATAGAAGGTGAAGACGGATTCAGGAATACTTGCGACGCCGTCTAGATTATCAAGCGACAGCGTCAGAGAATTTGTAACGGCGTCTGGACTGTAGCCGACATAAAGAAACCCTAAAAAGATTCGCGGCGCGACGACGTTAGTATTTATTGCGACACCATCACGGATTCTTTTCTTATAAATACAAACTCGATTTTAAGGTTTTACATAGCATATTAGGAGTGGAGTTCAATATAGAACGATTTGTAGCTGACTTTGGGGAGTATTTTAGGGTTTCCCAACCCTTTTGTACCTTATCTAATTGCTTGTTTCAATATGGTGAAGTTTTTTTATCCTTTAATCTTTTAATATGTCTTATTGTTTGATTGGTTATTGTGCTTTACTTATCTTTAACATGCTAGGCTAGATCTCATTAATGTTTGCTTATGATTGCATGCGAATTGGTATGTTGATCCTAATAACATTGCTTCTTGATTGATATGTGTGCATGTTTAGACTCTAGAACCCTAGTTACTCAAGTGTATCGAAGATCTAGAGCGGCATGATTGTGTAGAAAAGATTCCATCGGTGATAGTCTTCATACTACCTTACCCATCTATGGATGATCCCCTTTAAGTATTTTAATGCACGTTTATATCCCTAGGGCCTTGTAATAGTCTTCATACTACCTTACTTGTGTATTTCCCTAGCAAGGTATCACATAGACGGCGTTTTCATGTAATTCGTCATGCTTCTCGAAAATACTTACACATACATCTCAAGTGTGACAAGGCAATAGAGTTTGGAGATCATTCATGATTAAGTAAGCACTTCTCTTTTATCATACGAATTCTCCACATTAGATTAGTTTAATTATTAGATAATTAGTTTAAAACAACCCCCCTTTAAACCTGAGATTTAAATTGCTTTCATAAAAATATAAAAATACAAAAATATTCTTTTTTCAACCTATAGACCTTAGTTACATCTAGTTTGGACCTTCACACGCTATTCCCCTAGAGAACGATAACAACCTCCGTGTCTTGCCTATACTACACTATAACGGTTAGGTACACTGCCTAGGGAGTTGTAAAACTTAGTGAAGTTTTGCTACCTCAAAAAAGTTTTTGGCGCCGCTGCTAGGGAATATTATAGGTTCCGAATTTTATTTAGCTTAGGTCTACTCGCTTGAATCTTTTCAAGTGAGATTTTTATTTTCCTGTTAGTAGCTTTCTTGTAGTCTATCTCTTTTCTTTGTGTTTTTGTTCGTAATTTTGTTCTCAAATCAAACCTTCATAATGGATAACATAAATTCACCACCACCCCCCGAGGTTCCAACCTTAATCTTGTCTAAAAAGTTCTTAAACTCAACTCAATTCTTAAATCATTGAATTTAATTCCCTCATCGCGTTGCTCTGGAATTGTTTGTAAGAAAGAAAAAGATAGCGATGTGATGCTCATCGAACTAATTAAGAATAATGATTGCCATAGTAATGAAGAGTTGGAGGAAGATAATGATGTGTTAGGAGAAGAAGAATTTGGGGGAGATCACTTTGATAAATTTCTAACTAGGAGCGAATTAGCATATCATAAGTACTTAATGTGTGCCCCAATTCCATCTATGATCTTGAGCGACCCTATTATTGTAGGAGGAAACCCCTTGAACCTTAAGATACCATGCAATATAGGGCACATACACATTGGGAGAGCTTACATTGACCTAGATTCCCCTTAAACATAATGACTAGAACCCTCTATAATTGGATAATGACAAACCCACATGAATCTAGAAAAGATTCTAAGAGTCCTAGTGGAATTAGCAACTTCACGGGAAGAGTTAAAGGAATGCCTATCTTCATAGGGAATTTAACATATGCCTCAGATTTCATGATTGTAGAGGATATTAATTTGGTTATAGATCCTAGAATGTCACCGGTTATATTAGGAAAGCCTTTTGTTAAACTCTCCAACATGACTTATGATTTATCATTAGGAATAGTGAAGTTCACAAATGAAATTGAGGAAATTGCCTATAAGATGCCCCATAAGATAGAGCAATACGACTCGCTTTTGGATATGGAACAGGGTAATACAAAATTGATCTACTTTAGAAATGAGGATGATAAGAGAAGAGGAGTTGAATATGTAATGGGCAAAATACTAGGTTTCTATAAAGGACTCTTAGAACTAGGTCCTAAATACCGAACCTAACCTGAAGAAAGTAGTAGTGGAAGTGATGTGAATAACCAAGGAGGAGTCACGTAAGGAATAGGACTCCGAGTCTAGCTAAAAGACTCTTTAATAAACAAAAGCACTTATTGGGAGGCAACCCAATCTTTTAATTTCTTGCACTTTAGGTGTGTCATGTGTGTTTTAATTCTTTATTATTTATTTTAATTGTTTGAAATTAATTTTGTAATCATGCTTTGTTTTGTTTTTAACTTCGTCTTAATCTCAATCAAAGGTATTTTTTATAATAAGTGTAGGGGAAATATCTGGTTTATAAGATCCATTTCAAACATGTTAAATAAATAATTTAGATTAATTCACATCTTGTGTGTTTATTTGAGTCATATGATTGTGTTAATAAATTATGTGGTTTTTGTAGGAAATTTAGCAGGAAATACTAATGGGACTTGCGTGCAGAAAATTTTCAAGAAAGAAAAAAATTTCTTTACAGCACGTGGAGACGACGTCAGGATTTTTCCAGACGGCGTCGCCACCCTGCTACAGTAAAATCCGTATTTTTTCTAATTTTTGAAAATTTTGTATAATATCTTGAATTTGTAATTTGCTTAAAACCTGCAGAAAACTACACTTACATTAACACATTCATCCAATCCTTTATTTGTTTTCGTAGAGTCAAAAACCCAATATCATATAGTTGTATTTATCATTCCGCCGATTTTACGCTAGGTATAGTTGTATCTTGTCTTTGATCTGCAGATTATATTTGATGAGGAGAAGCCCGGAAGTTCTTAAGAGTATCATTTGTTTCTTTCGTATCATTGAGCAAAACCAGGGGAATACTGATGCGTAAAGTTTTATACACGTAAAATGATATAAGTATAGAAAATTACCAAACTACCCTTGAGGACAAAAGTAGTAAGGAAAATTCTCACAATTATATATAATAATACGTATATTTACCGGTAAGTGATTACCGGGTCGTATTCCTCGAAGATTTATGAAATTGAGACCACGTTTGTTATTTGGACAATGATTTGAATTGGTTCGAAGATGATTTATTTTCTAAAATACTAAAAGTAAGCAAATTAAAGGACAATTAAAACTAACTTTAATAACGGGAAATTAAACTTTAACTAAAAACGCAAAACGAGAACCCTAAATGGCAATTAAAAACCCTAAATTTCAAAATTAAACCTAAAATGAATTTTTCTCTTTTAATGGACTCTAATTGACTAAAAAGTAAGTTTAAAGAAAACTAGAACAAAAACGGAGTTGAATTGAGCTTAAAATTTTGAAAAACGTGAACGGGAACGAATCCCGTTCTTTAAAAAATGAAATTTTGCAAATTAACCCCTACGAAAGCAAAACTAATTTTTCTAGAAACTATATGATAAAAGAAAATTTTCTAAAAAAGAATTATATTTTTTTTTGATTATTTTTCTATTTTTTATGAATTTTTAAAGTTTTTAATAAAAATAAATGTTTAAAAACACTAAACTAATTATAAAAATTCTGAAAAAATTATAGAAAATAGCTTGAACTAAGAGGAATCTAGAAAAAATAAGTTGGGAATCGCAGCTTATCGAATAAGCTGTGTAATAAGCTAAAACAACTTATTACACTAAAAAAAGCTAAAACGTATATAAAAGATAAATAATGTAAAGAACTAACGGATGAGCTAATGTAGCGTGATGGTTGTGTGTGTGTGTGTTAAAACACTTGGTGAAGGTGGTAGAGGTCCCGGGTTCGAGCCTTGCTCACCCAGGGCTTCCTACTTTCCTAAGTATTTTAATTTTTTTTCCATTTTTTTTATAACTTTTTAAAACTCTTAAAAATAAACAACTTTTGTAAAACAACTATTTTTATAAACTAGAAATAAGCTAAATAAGTCAGAAAAGCTTAAACTCTACTAACCTAATAAAAAGCTAACTGTTTGCATTTTTTAAGGAGAATAAGCAAACCAAATAGAGAAATAAGCTAAACTAGATAATAAGCTATTCTAAATAAGCAACAAAGAACAAAAATAAGCAACCTAATAAGCCTAGAATGAGCTTAAGTAATCAGCAGTACTAACTTAGAAGTTAGTACTGCTAGTTAAGCACTTAAGTCTGCTTAGCTAATAAAAAGCAAATAAGCTCAAATAAGTAAACGACAAAACCAAATAAGCTAAAATTGACTTCTACTAACCTAAAAAGCTAAACTAATCCTAAATAATCCATAACAATAAGCAGATAAGCTAAAATAAAGAAATAAGCTCTTTTTATGTAAACTGATAGCCAAACAGCCCCTTAAGGCACTTTTAAGCTTAATTTTAAGTTTTCTAATGAAACCTTGAAACCAAATGGCTTATTGAAACTTAAACTATGACCTACTAGCTACTTAGAAATGCTTTTGAAAAGGAGTTTGGAAAACATTTGCTTAATGAAAAAGGCTTTTGAAAACAGCTGAATTACTCAGTAGGATCTGAGTTTTTGTTTTTGTTTGAAAAGACAAATGGCAACTTTTGAGCTTAAAGACAGATAAGCAAATGAACTTATTTTGAAAAATCAAGTTGAGACAAATGATTAATGACCTAAAAGCTACTTAAATTATGAAAATCAAAACCTAAAAGTTACTTAAACCTACTGAAAATTAAACTAGAAAATGACAGTTTGCTGTTTTTCCTATCTGGTGTATTTTGCACAAATATGACCCAAACTTTTATTTGACAAAGTGCAGGCTAAGAACTCAATTCTACACATATCAAACACACATTTGAAAGCAAATGAGGCTATGACAATTACTTAGATTTGATTGAAGCTTCAAATGCAAATGATGCTAAACAGATTTGAACATATATGAATCTAACTTAATTAAACCTAATCTAGCTTATAAAACTTACTTAAACAGACTTAAATGAGAATTCAAGACAAATATCCAAAAACCAATTGGCCACTAGCAGTATTAACTTGTGGTTAATACTGCTATGCCAAACACCCCTTTAAAAACACTCAATTCCATTTAAGCTTATGAAAATGAAATCTACTTAATAAAACTTGATTACCAAATAACAAACAACTATTAACAGAACTTATGAGCTTATATCAACAATCAAATAAGCCAGAATCATTAAGCTACTAGTTATACTAATATTTTTGGATTTTTATTGATTTTTAAGATAAAATATGAAAAACTATGATCTAAACTACTAAACTTGAAAACAGATGATCAAACATATTTAATAAGCACAGTAAGACAGATTTAAGCACTAATAAGCAAGTAATAAGCTGAAAATAAGCAAATGCAATTATTAAGCTAAGAGACTTGAAATTTAAAGAAGACTTACAAAAGCCTTAGCTAAACAAAGGCTTGATTTGCTCAAAGAGTTGTCAACAAGCTCTAGCTTATCACAAGTATAAGCTAGTAAAGTCCTATGAGCTCATCCATTGCTAGCTCATCATCCAAAAAAACTTAATCCCATTTAGCAAAGGTAATAGACTGATTTTAATTGTTCAAGTATATTAGATGAGTAATTTGAACTCAATCTGAGCTTAGAGACTTAAAGAGCTTAAGATGAGCTTATTAGAAGCTTATGAAATATTAACAGCTTATTAAACAGAATTTGAATAAAAGTGAGCTTTAGAAAAGTAAGAGCTTATAAAGTAAACTTGAATTGTATTAATAAAACAGCTGATTACAATACTGAAAAGAAAATTACATTAAGATAAAACATTTTTAAAGGATAAGCTGAAACAAAATGAAAAACTATCTCCTCTCTATGTGTGTGATGAGGCCTGCTTTTATAGAGCTGGGATGAAGCTTCTAGGCCTTGAGTCTGTTACACGCTCCTTGTAATCTCGTACCTTGATTCTTTGCCCATCATTGGATCCATCCTTATGACCGTTGGATTGATTGAGTGAGCACACGGATTGCCAACATGGCATTTCGTGTGTCAGACCTCTGTGCTTCTTTTGCACTTGTTTTAGTGTAAATTTCATTGATTGGTGTGTTTCCTTGCAATTAGCCGCGTGTCATTCCTTGTGGGGATCAACCAATGGAATGCTCTCATGACGTTTTCTCTTGCCAAGTTGTACCTTGGTACTCGAATCATAAATCCACGTCCTCAATTTCAATTTACCCTTTGATTTGAGTTGGGTTAAACGCGGAGACGACGATGAACAGTAAAAACGTCTTCCCGCGCCTTTTTTATCTTTTTATACCTTTGTTTGACCCGCGGGTTTGGGTCGTTGACCTGGGTTGGGCTATGGGCTTGGGTTAACAGGTTTTGGTTTATATGTAGATAACGACCGTTATCTTTTATTAATAAAAAGATAACGGTGTTAGGGTTTAAGGGTTATTTTTGCAATTTGGTTTAACTTCTTTGGTTATTTTGGAATTTTGTCTTTATAAGTTTGACCAGAGTTGACTTGTTGACCATGGTTGACCAAGGGTTGACTTTTTGACCCTTCTTGCTATCAAATCCCCGGCTCTTGTGCACTCTATCCGTTCTCGTGTCCGTGTTTGTCCGGTTTTGACCGTTTTCTTGTGATATTTGCATTATCCGTACCTACACAATCACAAAGACAAAACAAGCAATATACAAGCATTTTATGCACAATTTTATCTTTTTAGGGACATTTTTGATATAGAAAGGATATGTGATTTCTCACATATCAAAATTCCCCAAACTAAGCGATTGTGTGTCCTCACGCAATATTATATGCTTTAAAACCAAATACCTCAAAACTTCCCCAAACTAAATCTTTAAAAAGTAGCAAAGATTTTTGTGGAGAGAGTTAAGAAATCACAAGTTATAAAACACCCCATTTTCCCATTTTTTATTTTTTTTTACAAGTAAACTTAGAATATTTCGACTTTCATTATTTCCATAATTGTTAGGGATCATAGAACAAGATGCATTTCGATCCGAAAATGCCCCAAAAAGGATAAATTCATCGTCCCCGACTTTTCACTTGCTCCAAACCAAGCTTAAAACGAAATCACAGCTAAATATCAGTAAAGATGCTAACACTACTCATATTTGCAACTTGTGAACTTTTTACTCCCGACATTTATTATATCTTAAGTGATACTTATATCTTAAGTGAATGTCTCCTATTTTGAATTTCAACCCCAAGGATCAACCGTTTCGCAAAATACGATGCTTCACGTTCCACCCAAGATAATAAGTTTGAAGCGAGACATCCCATGTAGCGACTTTCGTCTCGGCACATCCCAACCTTGCGGTTAAGTGACCAGGCTTTTAACACCCTCACAGAGACTATTATCGGGACCACGGACCTAAAGTTTCAAGAAACTCTCAGGTTTCCCGTATATCCATACTATATAAAATAAAATAGTCAAAGATTCCAAAAGCATATTGAATTTAAACAAAAAGAAATCTTTTTAATAATTTAAACTTAATATTAAATATTATGCAATGTAACCCTCGACCTTTAGAAAAGTGCTGCAACATCGGTTGTGAGCCGGCAAGATGCAGCAAACATTATATCATTCACGGATTTTATATTTTTACTATGGCTTTCTTAGAAGACTACAACATCGTTGTGAGACCGTCAAGAGGTAGTAAACTTTATCACCACAGTTTATGTTTATTATTAATTTTATTTTTTGATGGGAGACTTCCTTTGAAAAATTCAGTATACTTTTTGAACTAAGACTAAATTTTTTGCTATATGTTGACATAAAAATTTTTATGATTTAAGTTTAAATCTCCCAAAAACAGCACGTATATTAATCCTGTTAGATCCTATGGGAGAAAAAATCACAAATTACATACAGTAGCTCTTAAGATTTCCAACTAATCCTTGTTTAGCATCCAACTCATAATTAACTCTATCATTTCTTCTTCGCGAATTTCGCGAACGCTTAGCCTAAAGTTAAGGAACAAGCTAGAGCTCAACACGCTCGATCAAGTCAAAATTTACTCTTATTCTACCCAGCAGGAAAGTCAAAATTGTGACAAAAACACTTATTTTATTTTTGAAAATTTTAAAATTTTTCATTTTTTTGAAAATTTTGGTGGGAAAACGGGGTACGTGAGAACAATGAGCAAAAGTAGGTAAGATTATATTGAAGATATACTACCCCATACTAAAACTAAAACGTTGTTCCAATGTTCCTAAATCTAAGGCTAAAAAAACCCCATACCAGAACTCAAAAAAGGTCGAATGCATAACTCAAGCCTGAAGAAAGTATTACAAAAATCTTTAGCCGTTTATCAAGTATGCTAGAAGATAAATGTTAGTCGATAATAATCTAGGATATCATATTTCCCCAAACTAATGGCAAGCAAAGGCTAGGAAGCTCGAGTGGACCGGGACAAAACACCAAATACGAGAGTCTTCAGAAAATTTTGGGTTAATCCTGCAAATAATCATAAGTACAAACAACGAGAATCAGAAGAGTTCAAGCCTCCTCACATCACAATAAGAAAGAGGATAAAAGGATAAGCATGGGGTACCTCCCATGAAGCGCTTTATTTTTGGTAACCGAGTCACATAGCTTGACTCGATCCCCGAATTCATTCATCCTTGGAGAGAGTGTGGAGATCTTGGACTACCTTGGGTGGTAAGTCCCCTCCGAAGTAATGCTTCACACGATACCATTCACCTTAAAGTTTAGACCATCGGGTCAGATAACACATGGTTCGTAGATGGAAAAACGTTATGGTGTATGGTGAAAGGTCCTGACCATCGAGTTTTAAGCTTTCCCGAGATATACTTTAGACGATAGTGTGTAGATTAAAACTTCAATCACCAACGTTTGAAAATGCGGTTTTTGATCTTTGAGCCATGAAGCTTCTTCGTCCTATCTTTATAAATCGAATAATTCTCGTAAGCTTGATCCACAGAATCTCATTAAGTTCATTAAGTTGAAGCTTCAGGTGATCACCCGCGGTTTTAAGATCGAAGTTAGCATGTTTTAAAGCCCAATATGCTTTATGTTCTAACTCGATAGGTAAATGGCAAGACTTTCCGTAAACTAACTTGTAAGGCGACAACTCACTTTTGTTATTGGGTCTTAAAAGCAGTACGAAATGCCCCATAAAGTGTCGTCAAGTTGTCGACCATGATGCACGGTTTTTCTCGCAACCGTCCTTTCCTAGAATACGTTTTAAACCTCGATTGGACACCTCCACTTAACCTCTTGTTTGAGGTGAATAATCGGTAGATAGACGATGTGTGACACCAAATTTAGACATTACTTTTAGCAAAACTGAACGTTGCAAAAAATGGTCCCACGAATCGCTTAAAAAATGCATCTAGGTGAACCGGAATCGTGCAAAAATGGGAATTCAAAAACTTAATTACACTCTACATCAATTTGTAGAGCGCCATTGTATCAACCCATTTTGAAAGATAATCAACGCTTACGAGGATGTTATTTATCCATGAGTAACGAATGGCCCATGAAATCAATACCCCATACATGGGGCTTGTTGTTGACGGTTAAGGTTGCGGGTTTGAGAACGAGTGCGCATGCACAAAATAGAAAAAGAAAATTTAAACTATTTTTTACCTTTTTTTTATTATTATTAACAATCTATTTTAATGGATAACGAGATAGACAACTTAAACCAAATAATCAATTTACTTCACGGTAGCTCTTAAAAATTTTACTTTTTAAGGTGAGCCGTTCCTCGTAAATGACACAAATGGTAAGTTTTTAAATCTTTGATTCGAGTTGGGAACTTACTAATGGATAATACCTCAATTGAAGGTATTATTTGTTGGTGTTCTTTTACCAACTTTGTTTATTTTATTTTTTTTATCTTGGACAATTTTTTATATTTTTGATTTTTTTAATTATTTTTTTGATTTTTATTTTTTATACGATAATTATACTAATAAAAGAAAAGAAAATATTTTTACTTTTTATATTTTATAATTTTTTTTATTTTTGATTTTTTAACAAAAACAAAACTTTTAAGAACGAAAGGGTCTTCAAATCACGATCAACAAACTTCAAACGAAGGAATCTTAATCACAAATTCCTTGCAGCGACGCCAGAAATTGATTGAAGCAATCTTACACACGTAATAATAAAATATATAATATGATGGAAAATCACCAAATTACCCTTGAGGACAAAGGTAAAAAGGATAATCTTCACAAATATATATAATATAATACGTATATTAACCAGGAAGTATGATTCCCGGGTCGTTATTCCCCAACGATTTGTGAAATTGAAACCACGTTTGATGTTCGGACAACGATTTGAATTAGAAACAAAGATTAATTTGATTATCTACTTTTACAATTTAAAATAAGCAAATGATAACAATTAAGCACGAAAACCAGTAACGGGAAATCAAACTTTAACTAAAAATGAAAAAACAGGAACCCTAAACGGCAGTTAAAAACCCTAAAATTTTGAAATTAAACCTAAATTGAAATTTTATTTTTAAATAGAATCTAATTGACTAAAAAGTAAGTTTAAAGAAAACTAGAACAAAAACGAATTTGAAATGAGCTTAAAAACACAAAAAATATAAACCGGAACGAATCTCGTTCTTTAAAAAATGGAATTTTGCAATTTAAACCCTACGAAAGC
>BQNB010041347.1:0-23477 GCA_026074375.1 Tanacetum coccineum
TTTCTAAATTTTCTTAATGACTTATGTACATTTCAGTGCATAACTCAATCTCGAATGTAATAGGGAAGTGTACGCTTCAGTGGGCTTACTCTAAAAATAGAAGATAAGTCTTCTATCATGTTTTTTAAAATCGTTGAACACAATTTTTCAAAAAGAACTTTCAATGTTAAAATTGTCTACAATATAATTTGTGGTATTTGTTCCATAAAAAGTGGTATTTGTTAAAATTGTGTATTCAACACTCCCTTCCTCGAATAAGTTTTAAAAGAATTGTAGTACATAGAATGTCATTGTATGTGAATCAATTTCTGAGGGGGAGTTTTTAAAACAAAGCCTTTTAATATGTTGGGTACATCTCATAAATATCAATTTTATGTATCCAAACATATTTTGTGAAATTAAAATATGGAAACTTATAATGTAAATTTTTAATATACATTGTTCACTAAGGCATCTCACTCCGTCTTTAACATTTTGTGGTGTCATATCAATTTTTCATTCCAATGTCAAGTTTTAATAAATATTGGTATCCCAAATATACTATTGAAGGGGAGAATCTAAAAAATGAATTCATGCAATATCGTGGTATAATTTTTCTCCCCATGAAATTTTTCATGTCAAATTTTAATCAATTGGTATTTCAAATACTAAGTATTTTATTATTTAAAATAAGGGGAGAAAATGTGATTAAAATATGATATAGAAGAATATGATCTTTAAGACTCTAAGTGCAACTCTTTCCTTCATGTGCTAAACAATTTCAAATCTCGGAGCACATGTGTAGAGGGAGTATGTGAAAATAACAATGTCAGAAAATGGTTTTATGGTTCGATCTCTATACCCAACAACCTATTAATTTCACGAAGATTCTAAAGTCATAAGGTGGTTAGGTTATGAATAAGTCCTACGATCCAACCAGAACTGGAGGGATCTACCTAAGGGCAATCCATAGTTAGAAATAACAGTCCTTAGGTATGATTGGAGATGAATGAGTAAGAGGGAAAAATGCCGACTAAGATTGAGCTAACACTAGAACAATCACAATAAGGTGTTAGTAATGACGTCTTGGTAAGCATTGAAGGGGTTGAAGAATGAAAAAGAAATGTATGGATAAAGGGTGAAAACAAAGCAGCCCTCCAAACAACTTAGGTAGAAACCGGGTCAATACATAATCTATCAAAATCACAATGATGATTGTTGATATTGAAGAAAGTCATCATGGACCCAGTGATGCAATGCACAACCCTTCCCAGCCATTCGGGTTTCTCTCAAAAGAAACTTGTCTCATTTGTCACGGAGATACACACGTTATCTATTGACATCTCACTCCGAGATTGTTAATATTCGATATCTATTGACATCTCACATCGAGATTGTTGATATAGAATAGGTGGCAAGCTGCTCCAGCTCGATTACTAAAACCAAAGTTGCACAAATCGAGTCTAGAGCCAAGAAGAGATCAAAGTATAAATCTCATTAGTACACAATGTCAAAATACACTTGTTGAACACCATAAAGTTCACAAGTTGTTACAAAGAGTCCTACGCATTATCCTTGAGATCTTGCCAGAACATTCGAGTGACTTGCAAGATTCTATATGAATCAAGCTTGTGATAACTGGATATCAATTTTGGTCCAGTAAATGAATTGACGACTAAATCAGAAAGATAGTAACTATCTGATTCACTCTTACCGTGTTGTCTGCTTTGAGACGTTCCGGTAATGAGAACTAGCAAGCATGGTGAATCTAATACATCTGTGTTAGAAGATCCTATGCTTTGAGCTGGAAACCCTGTCAAGGAGATTCTTTGAATCTACCTGATCACATGTATAGTATTTATACTATAAAACGGGAAACCGAAGGTTAATGCAACCGAAGTCAAGATGAATGACAAAGCCATATTCATCTTTTATTGCTAACTGTCTTATTTCAGGTTTAGACGACGGTGTTGCAGCCTCATTCCAGTGAAGTCGGATTCATAAACCACATGCTCATACTCAAGCTTTCAAAGTCAATCATTCAACATCAAGATCGTTGACTCTAAACTTCCCAACCATCAAAGAGCCTCAAAGTCAAATAAAGAATAGTCTATTTGGGGAAGATTGTTAGACTTATAATCACATATGTCAAACAAGAATGTAACAAGTATGAGCATGTTGGTCAAGAGCACAAGATGATCAAGGAAGTCAAATCAAGATGATTCAAGTCAAGGAGATGATGCAAGATAACGATCTCAAGAACTCAAAGTCAAAAAGATAAAGGCTCAAGATCAAGATCACAAAGCATGAATGAACAAAGCCATTACAAACAAGACAAGACCAAAACAAGGCAAAGCATAAACGTCAAAAGTCATATCTTCAACGTCAGGGGAGACAATGATAAAACAAAGCAAACTCCTACAAGAATGTTATCGGTGGTACGGAGGAGTTTGAAGAAAGAGACCTCAACATTGGGGGAGATTGTTAGCCTTAATTATATTAAGTCAAACAAGAATGTTATCGGTCTTATAAAGTCAAACTAGGTCTTGTATTGTAATAGGCTAGTCGGGTTCAACGGGCTTGGATTGTAATCTAATATTGTCCGTGTTTCGGGCTCAAAGCCCAAGTTTAGCCAAGCCCGACCCAAGTAGAAAAGCCCACACGCCAACTAGATGGCTAGGGGTATAAAAGAAACCCTCTCCACACATGGAGAGGGTGTTGGTTGCATTTGTTCACTTGTAACTCACCACTTTCTCTCTCTAATCTAACTTTCCAAGTTTAATCTTCCAACTTTTCTCTTATCTCTTTTCTAGTTTTTGCTTATTGGTATAGCTTATGTTGTGAAATGGATTAAGCTTTTGGGATAACAAAAGCTTATTTGATTTAAACTCTTTAAATCGAAAAGAAGTTGTGAATAATCTAGATAATAAGCTCAAGAGAGAAGAGAGTTTATTCTATGAGTAGCTTGGAAACAAGATTTAAACAAGACACTAAGCACTTTATAACACAACATCTTCATTAAGCTTGTAAAAATCTTACAATATTCCAAAATAAGATGTTGAAACAACTTTTACAAATAAGCTAACAACAAAAATAAGCTAAATCTATAAGACTAGTAAGCTACTTTTTAAGAGAAAAGTATAAAAATAAGCTAAAACTAATGATCTAAACTGTGGGGTAGCGGGTTGATTTATAGCCAAGCCCAAGGGGTAGTTGTGTAAATTTTATCCCAATCATTGAGCCAATCATTGGATTTAAATACGACACCTCGTATTGCAGGTGTGGCAGAACCAATGGGAGAAGGCCACGTGTACTAGCCAGCGAAATTATACCCGATCCTTAAATCAATAGACTCCGCGTGTCCATCTTATCTGCGTTCTTATTTCAATCTCTCAACCGTGTATCAAAATTTTTGATAACAAATAAAAGGATATGTGGCTAAGTATTACTCGTTCTTTCCTTGTAGTGGAGCCTTACGTGATCAAAGAGGATTTAATTTCCTCCCATGTGACCTGACATCAGCAGCATCTTATAAAATCAGACTTTGAGATTAATTTTGGTCATGGGCTTTTCATGTTGGGCCAATCTTGGGCTATAGATAACATGGGCTGGCTTGACCCATATTAATGGGTTACGGGCCGGTTCAATAAGAAATGAAGGCACCGATAGACTCATAATTTTGCTCTCTTTCTAATTGCATGCTCGGAGAATTTTCACGACTTCATCTTGGCTTTGAATAATAATTAAACTTGATCAAATCGAGCTTGATAATTCTCGTTTTTGCTCCGTTTTCAATCCTTTTACCTGCAAGACATAAAAAATACCAAACAAACATATTTGCAAGATAGTTAACCGTATTTTAGCATTTTTAGTCTGATTAATAGTGTTTTACGAGGTCATAAGGATGTGTGTTTTAGCACACATCAAATTCCTCCACACTAAGCCATTGCTGGTCCCACACGCAATGTTTATAAAATATGCTCGAAAATAAATAATTACATCCCCCTTTAACTTATGACCCCTCACAATCAAACAAGAATAGAAAAGGTCCATTAAGAAGGTTCGAAAATCATTTATTTCAAAAGCGCCTCTCTTTTAACCATTTATTTAATAATAGATAAAAACTAAGATAAAAACTTTATAAAATTCATTTAAAAGGCTTAAAGAATGGGAGTTCGTCATCCTCGACTTTTCACAATCCCCAAACTAATGCTTAAAATGAAATCACAGTCAAATATAAGATTAGATGCTAACACTACTCATAAATGTTAATTGTGTAAACGCATATACTTTTCGCTCCCTTATTCCTAAATCCTCTAAGTATTTTATTATTATTTTTAATGACAAATAAATTATGTTCTTATTAATATAAAGTAAACCCGGTTTAGACCATAATTAGTTTGAAATCATTTCTTAAGAGATGATATGGTGAGAATAAGGTCCACATTAAGGTTCTAATTTCACATGATTTAGGGGTTATCCTTTTTATTTCATCCGAAACAACTCAACTATGAGTCCAGAGACGGAGGCTTTATTTAGATAACCCCGGAGTCGAAATTTGGCTTTATTACTATTATTATTATAATGCAACAATATTAGCCTTCTGTCCTTTAAACAACTGACACATCAGGCGTCCTAACCGACAAGAGCCAGTAGTCTTATTTCGACCTCAGAAATTTCCTCGACCTTTTTGAAGGCTGGAACATCGGGCGTCCTAACCGATAAGATGCAGCAAACTTTTATCAGTCTCGGGTTATCATTATTATTATTGTTACCACCACCCTTTAAACGAATGCAACATCGGGCATCCTAACTGACAAGATGCAGTGGTCTTATTTCGGCCTCGGTTGAGCACATTATTATTATTATTATTATTATTATAGCCAAATTTTAAGTCCTGTGGTCTATTAACTACCGAGACATCGGGCATCCTAACTGACAAGACTCGGTAGCCTATTTCCCCACAACACTGACAGAACCTCGATGTGTACCTTACTTTCACCAGAAGGAATCTCTACAAAGGGATTTAAACTAAGAATCACAAAACCAAAGTAACTTTATTTATTTAACAATTATATAATGTTTATTAAGCTGGTGGGAGCAAAAAGCCACAATTAACCTCTATAGGCTCTAAAGAGATCCAACTACTCCACGCTTAGCATCTAACTTATATTCAACTCTATCATTTTTCGTTCTTTGCAAAATTTTAAAGTTTAGCAAACGCTTAGTCTAAAAAGCTAAGGGGAAAGCTAGAGTGCATAACTCGGTTAAGTCAAAAGCTACCTAGTTCTATGGGCCTACTTATTCACATATCTAACAATAACTAAGAGATATTTCTTTTTTTCAATAAAATTAAGCAAAAACTAAGGTCAAAAAGGGGTTGCAAGGGACACAGCAGGCACAGGTATGATCATATTTCGATAGAAATCCTCCCCACACTTAGAACCGAACATTGGCCTCAATGTTCAAAAATGTCGAGTTTTACCCCCACACTTAAGAATGAAAAAGGCAAATGCTAGTAATTCCAAGTGTGAAAGGGGAAACACAATATATATATATATATACATGATCAGGATTGAGGATTCCAAAATAAGTAGAAGATCGAAGACCTAGCGATTAGAGGATTGAGAATAAGCATGGGTCTTCATGATCTTAAGGAATCCTACAAAAACGGTACCACACACCAAAGAAAGAAGCACACCCCCACACTTAGGCTATAAAATCACACACTTATTTATTAAGAAAATAGATTGTAGAAAAGACACGGGTTACCTCCTGAGAAGTGCTTGTTTTTTAATGAGTCCCTAGCTTGACTCGCCCACGAATTTAGTTGTCCTTGGGGGACAAATGGATATCTGGGATATCCATAGCAGGGATGTCCCCTCCATAGTAGTGTTTGATCCGGTGCCCGTTTACCTTGAAGTTAGGACCATCAGTTTTGGATAACTCGACGGTGCCATAAGGAAATACTTAAGCAACCGTAAATGGTCCAGACCAGCGGGATTTTAATTTGCCCGAGAAAATCTTCAATCTAGAATTAAACAGAAGAACACGATCACTGACATGGAATTCTCAGTTTTTGATCTTAACAATGTCTTTTCTTTGTCTTTTCCTTGTAGATCAAAGAATTCTCGTAAGCTTGATCCCGCAATTCATTTAATTCATTAAGTTGAACTTTTCGGTGATCCCCGCAGTTTTTAAGTCAAAATTAGCCCATTTCAAGGCCTAGTAGGCTTTATGCTCGAGCTCGATGGGTAGATGACAGGCTTTTTCATATACTAGCTTATAAAGAGTACAACTGATAGGTATTTTGAAAGTGGTACGAAAAGTCCACAAGGCGTCTTCTAATTTATCGGCCCATTTTGCTCGATGCTCGCCTACTGTCCTTTCTAATATCCTTTTTAAACCACGATTGGACACCTCCACCTGGCCACTTGTTTGAGGGTGATACGAGGTCGAAAGCTTATGTGTAATGCCACATTTTTTAAGAACATTAGAAAATTGGTCATTATAGAAATGAGTACCTCGATCACTTATAATGGCCCGTGGGGTTCCAAATCTAGAAAATAATTGTTTTAAGAATTTAACCACAACTCGGGCTTCATTAGTGGGGAGCGCTTTTGCTTCAACCCATTTAGACAAATAGTCGACAACCACGAGTATATATCGGTTCCCTCGTGAAGACGGGAATGGGCCCATAAAGTCGATGCCCCACACGTCAAAGATCTCACAAATCTAAACAGGATTTTGGGGCATTTCGTCCCTTTGTGAGATTTTTCCCTTACGTTAACATGAGTCACAGTGTGTGACAAAGTCCTGGGCATCGCGATATATGGTTGGCCAGAAAAACCGAAGTCATAAACTTTCTTGGCAGTGTAGTTCAGGCTATGATGTCCCTCGGTGGGACTATTTTGGCAAGCCTGGAGAATATCCATGCTTCTTTCCCGTCCACACACCACCAAATAATCTGATCAGCACAAATCCGAAAGAGATAGGGGTCATCCCAGAAATAATATTGAACATCCTTAAAGAATTTCTTTTTCTATTGGGATGACATCCCTTTAATAAGCACATTACCCACTAGGTAGTTTGCAATGTCGGCAAACCATGGGGGTTCATTATCGGGATTAAGAGATATCATATTTAAGGACTCGTGTGGAAAATTGTCATTCATTTCTATATCAACAAGATCCCCTTGATGATGATTTTCTAATCTACTCAAATGATCAGCCGCGAGATCCTCTGCTCCTTTTTTATCATGAATTTCGATATTAAATTCTTGGAGTAGGAGAATCCACTGGAGCAATCTCGTCTTAGCGTCTTGCTTAGCAAATGGGTACTTTAAAGCTGAGTGATTCGTATACACTATTGTCTTAGATAAGACAAGGTAAGAACAGAATTTCTCAAACACGTACACCACGGCTAATAACTCTTTTTCCATAGTAGTGTAATGCGTTTGAGCATCCAATAAGGTCTTACTCGCATAGTGTATAGGCCTAAAATATTTATCTTTTCTTATCCTAAAACTGCTCCTACGGAAAAGTCACTAGCATCACACATAAGCTCAAACGATAAGTCCCAGTCCGAGGACACAAGGATAGGAGCCTCGGTTAACTTCTTTTTAAGAATTTTAAAAGAAGCAAGACACTCGTCTAAGAAGAAGAAGGGGGTGTCTTTTTCTAAGAGGTGGGTCATTGGCCGGGCTATTTTGAAAGAAATCTTGGATAAATCTCCGATAAAAGCCGGTGTGACCTAAAAAGCTCCTAATCCCTTTAACTGTAGTCGGAGGAGGAAGGTTTGTAATCACGTCTACTTTAGCTCTATCTACTTTAATACCATTTTAAAGATCTTATGGCCAAGGACTATGCCTCTTTGACCATGAAATGGCGCTTCTCCTAATTTAGAACTAGATTGGTGTCTTTGCACCATTTTAGCATCATTTCTAAATGGGAGAGGCAAGAAGAGAAGGAATCCTCAAAGACCGAAAAGTCATCCATGAATACCTCTATGGTTTTCTCAATCATATCATGGAAAATCGCCACCATACACCTTTGGAACGTCCTAGGAGCATTGCAAAGACCGAAAGGCATCCTTCGGTAAGCAAATGTTCCATAAGGACAGGTGAAGGTGGTTTTATCCTGGTCTTGGGGATCAATAGGAATTTTAAAGTATCCAGAAAAACCATCTAAGAAACAATAGAATTCATTTCCTGCTAAACGCTCTAACATCTGGTCTATGAAAGGGAGAGGAAAGTGGTCTTTACGGGTGGCGTCATTTAACTTTGGATAGTCAATACAAACGTGCTAACCCGTGACTAATCTTGTAGGAATCAGCCAATTATTTTCATTAGTAATAACTGCCATACCCCCCCCCCCTTTTGGGTACGACGTGAACAAGGCTCACCCAAGGACTATCAGAGATAAGGTCAATCAATCCAGCATCGAGAAGTTTGAAAACTTCTTCTTTAATTACTTCATGGATTTTAGGATTTACCAAACATTCGGTTTAAAAATATCTTATAGGTGCAAAAATGCAAATCAATGCCCCGGATATCAGATATTTTCCAAGCTATAGCCCGTTTATGTGATTTTAAAACCTTTAGAAGTTGTTCATTTTCCTCCCTCTTCAAGTCTTTAGCAATTATAACGGGCAACTTAGAAGTTCCCTCTAAAAACGCGTACTCGAGATGAGGAGGTAAGTCCTTGAGTTCAAGATAAGGAGGATCATCGATTGAAGTTTTAATCTTTTCAGTTTCACTAATCTCATATACAGGAAGAGGAGGAGGGAGATTGGGTGTAGGATCATCATTAAGTAATTCTTCTAACAAAATAATATCTCCCTCCGAGTCATAGATGCCATTATCAATACCCGGTGGTATCGAATCGTCTAAAGAAAGAAATGTGTCGGTCTCCTCCAAAAGAAAGTCACTATCCCTAAAGGGAGTGAGAGAATGGGAGAGAGACTCAACAACAGGGTCAGAAGAAGGAGTAGGACTGCTACTCATCGGATTAATTGACTTTTGAACATTTAGCACCTCATGGAAATGATCCTCACATGTAATATCAAGAATGTTAATCTTATGGATTGATTCATCACCATGTTTTCGAGGATATTTCGAGGTACTTTCAATGTTGAAGACCAATTTCTCATCACCAACTCAAAGAGTTAACTCTTCCCATGTACGTCGACTAGAGCATGTGTCATCCTCAGGAAAGGTCTCCCTAATATAAGAGAGACCCGAGGATCGACATCATAGTCGACTAGAACAAAGTCAATGAGGAATGTAAACTTTCCCATTTGAATAAAAACATCCTCGGCTATACCGCTGGATAAGCAACAGTCCGAGTAGCTAACTCAAGGGTCATTCGAGTGGGAGTAAGCTTGGGAAGAGATAGTGTCTTCCACACAGAAAGGGGCATCAAGTTAATGCTAGCACCTAGATCGGTTAGGGCCATGCATGACTCAAGCCCATAGAAATCACATGGAATGAGAAACCTCCTAGTGTCTCTAAGTTTTTCAGGTAACTTTTTGAGGAGCACAGCTGAGCAGTTCTCATTTATGAGAGTATTTTCCAGTTCAAGAAGTTTTTACTTATTGGTAAGAAGATCTTTAACCATTTTACCGAACTTAGGCATGTGAGCTAAAGCTTTAGCAAAGCTGATATTGAAGTATATTTTCTTAAACATTTGCAAAAAACTGTGAATTTGTATATCAACCTTGTCTTGAAGCTTCTCCTTATTCAACCTCGAAGGATATGGTATTAAAGGTTGATGTGGATTTTGCTCAGGAACCAAAGGAGAAGGAACAGGAGCAGGAGGAATCTCAGAAGAAGTAGAAGCGAGAGATGGCTGGACTACTAGAGGTGAGACTCTTGTGGTACTCTTGGTGAGTACTTGGTTCGTAATCATCTTTGGTTCTCGTTTCACCTACTTAGAAGAAGAAAGAGGAGGAGGAGGAACTGAGGGTCCAACTAAAGTAACACCACTCCGTGTGGTGATAGCTTTAAGTTCTTCTCGTGGGTTGGGAACGGCGTTGCTCAGAAGCACACCCTAAGGTCTTTCTATGAGAACCTTTTGCATTTAATCCATCTTATTTGACATATTAGTATTTTGGGTTTTCAAATATTGTATTTGTTGGTTATTGTAATCATGCATTTGTTGCATTCTAGGTTTAGTTGTTCTCATATGTTGAAACATTATTTCTTCTAAGAATTGAACATTCGGCTAGGCTTAATTCTGATTACATCCTTGATTTTGGTTGTAATTATTTCATTGATTATAATTTTGAACCCTGTTTTGATTATATCCTTGGTTTTGAGAACCTTGGTTATATCAATTTTGGTTCTGTTTCTGGTTCATGTTTTGATTATTTTGATAATTTCCCTGATTATTATCCTGATTGTTTCCTTGATTGTATCCTTGATTATTTTGATTCTGGTTATTAAATCCTGGTGGTCTGAGGTAATTATTGGAAGGATAGCTAAGCAGATTACGGTTACCTTGATTTTGGTAAGAATTACCACCCGGGTTATAGGTACCCGTTATAGCATAAACGTCCTCTTGAGTGTAGCCACCGGCGGCTTGACACTCATAATAAGCATGTAGACCACCACACATCTCACATCCGTTTTGTACAGAATTAACCGGTAGGTGCAGAGAGAGAAGAGCTTTAACTTTCTTAGTGAGAGAGGTAACGTGAACATCTTGAGTCGAGCTCCCACTAGACTAGCACTTGCAACTTGAGGTTTGTTCCGAGAAGTTTGAACTTTAGATTTGTTTTCAATAATAGTCAAAGCTTCTTGGATATTCTTTGTTAAGAAATTGCCATTAGCTGTAGAATTAAGAGAGTCCTGTTTAGATTAATTTAAGCTATTATAGAAGGTATCAATCTGGTGGAGAGGAGAAAAGCCATGATGGGGACATTTATTAAGAAGATCTTTAAATCGGTCCCAGGCTTCATCAAGAGTCTCACTGAATCTTTGTTGAAATCTTATGATTTCATTTCGAAGATTGGTGGTCTTAGAGGGAGGAAAGAAATGGTTCATGAACTTGGACACAAGATCGTTCCAAGTTGTGATAGAATTTGGAGGTTCTTTTTCTAGCCATTTCCGGGCTGCTCCCTCAAGAGAAAATGGAAATAAAAACAGTTTAACAACGTCACCCGGAACATTATTAAGTTTAATTGTTTGAGTTATATTAGTGAATCGTCGAATATGAGAATGAGGATCATCATTTTCAAAACCATGAAAAGCGATGGCGGTTACTAGATTAAGTAAATCGACCTTCAATTCGAATTGATTAGCAAGAATGGGGGTACACCAATTGCATCCCCTACACCATTGGTAGGTGCCTGAAGTAACTCCTCCATCGAACGGAGGTCGGGTATCGGACCCTACGGTGGAGCTTGTCCAGCCATATCGACTTCTTTTAGATCGAAAAGGAGTGACGGTTCACTTCGATTCCTTCGACTTAATAATCTTTCGGGATCTTCAATAAGAGATAAAAGTCGTCTAGTGGAAGAACGTGTGCTCATGCACTATATAGAAAGATAAGATGAAATATAGAAAAAGAAAGAAGAATTTTTTTTGATAAAATGAAAATATTTTTGGATTTTTATTGTTTTATATTTTTTTTGTTTTATATTTTTAATAGGTACAAAAATAACTTTCAAGGAGAAAGGATCTTCAAGGCATTAACCGTGTAAAAAAACATGATGATGGTAACAAAATCTCCCCGGTAGCGGCGCCAAAAACTGATACGTGCGAAACGTGTCGAGTAATATAATATAGTAATTCCCGTTATTTGTGAAAATTGCTTGAGGACAAACAATGATCAATCTTTCGAGTGTCGAAATCCCAACGAGATTTGAATTAAAAACCACGTTTATGTTTTGAAGTAAAAATGCTTGATTATCTTTTTAGATTTTTGGTTTTAGAATTTAAACTACTTTTAGAAAACTATTTTTAATACTAAATATTAAACTAATATTAATACTAGAATTATACTAATCATTTAAACAACGAGAATTAGGCTAAAATGATCTTAAATATTTTTAAGATGAATATGCTTGCTAAGTGACGTGAAAAGTTCCTTAAGTGTGAATTAAGGTCTATTAATGAATTATTATCCTTAGAAAAGACAATTTTCTCACAACATTGGTTTATTTTGAAAACAATCCCTTAAAAAGATACTAAACTAGATGTGTTATTTGATTATTTTCTGGATTTTGCCCTTCAAACAACCAAATGACAAATCTAAATAATCTAAAAAATTATTAATCAATTAAACCTTTTTTCAAATCCACACTTAATTCCCAATTCACAATTTCACTTAACAAGCACTAATAAAACTACTCACTAAGCATAACGATCAAATAAGCAAAGCTAAACATTTTATTCTAATAATTCTACACTAATGAATTGAAACTGGATAGAAAATGGGACCGAAGTGAAGAGCCACAAATAAATGATAACCACACGATTTAATAAGCTAAAGAAAATAATCAAATTCTTTAATCCTTAAACTCTACGGCTCATGAGTTGACCGGTACTAAAATCAAACCATAAAACAACAAATTGTTAAGATTACAATAGTTAATATCCCGCTTGCACTAAATCTGATTATTTAAATTTTTAAGCCTATAAGTTGATTACTCAAACCAAACGCAGGCCTAATCAGTGATAAACCAAACGCACCCCTAAATTACAAACTAGTCCAATAACCAAACGTGGCCCAATATAACCAATCTGAATCACCAGGCCCAAACCAAATCCTAACAAAGCCCAACAACACAATGTGGCCAATCGTATAGGATTTTAGTACCAGGTTTAACAATCACTTTGCTTAATTCTAATTTCTAATAAGCTAAACCAAACAAATTTAACTATACCGAATAAGCCACAACAAACATAAGCTAAATGAACAAATGAATATTAGAACTAAATAAGCATGAAATAAGTGATCTAAACGAGCATTAATAAGCCAATTCAACTTTACACTACTTAAACTAAACGGTCAAACTACAATCTCGCAATAAGCTCCCAGATTAAGCAAAACATCAACTAAGCACTTAATCTGATAAGCAATGATTAAGCTCTTTACTTAAACCTTTTAAATGAGATTATAAACTTCTAACAATGATTTAATAAACTCACAAAGATATTTAAATAAGTAAACTATATTAAACAAGCACTACGTTATTATTCTAATAAGCACATGAAACATTTATCCAATAAGCCAATAAATTTTGATATCAAATCCAAACGAGATCTAAACAACCAAGCAATAAGCCAAAATAAATCTAGAATAAGCACTAAATGAATCAACTAGCCACAGAAATAGAGAATGAAATAAGCTAAAAAGCTTATCTACAAAATCTCAACCAAATAAGCTTTACACGAAAGCTTATGTAAACTATCTAAGCTCGAACGAAATCTAATAAGCTAACAACAAGCTTATCAGAACTAACGAAGAGCTTTTGAAACAACAAAGAACTTAAAAATCGAAATAAGCTCTATCTTAGCTTATTATAAAAGCTTTAGTTCAAAATTTATTTAGGATTTAAAAGTATGTATTGTTTAAGCTTATAAAAAGCTTATTTGATTTAAACTTTTTAAATCAAAAAGAAGTTGTGAATAAGCTAGATAATAAGCTCAAGAGAGAGGAAAGCTTATTTTATGAGTAGCTTGGAAACAAGATTTAAACAAGACAATAAGCACTTCATAACATAACATCTTCATTAAGCTGGTAAAAATCTTACAATATTCCAAAATAAGCTATTGAAACAGCTTTTACAAATAAGCTAACAACGAAAACAAGCTAAATCTATAAAACTAACAAGCTACTTTTTAAGAGAAAAGTGTAAAAATAAGCTAAAACTAATGATCTAAATAGTAGGGGAGCGGGTTGATTTATAGCCAAGCCTAGGGGATAGTTGTGTAAATTTTGTCCCAATCATTGGCTTTAAATACGCCACCTCGTATTGCAGGCGTGGCAGAACCAATAGGAGAAGGCCACGTGTACTAGCCAGCAAAATTATACCCGATCCTCAAATCAATAGACTCCACGTGTCCATCTTATCTGTGTTCTTATTTCAATCTCTCAACCGTGTATCAAAATTTTTGATAACAAATAAAAGGACATGTGGCTTAGTATTACTCGTTCTTTCCTTATAGTGGAGCCTCACGTGATCAAAGAGGATTTAATTTCCTCGCATGTGACCTGACGTCAGCAGCATCTTATAAAATCAGACTTTAAGATTAATTTTGGTCATGGGCTTTTCATGTTAGGCCAATCTTGGGCTATAGATAACATAGGCTGGCCCAGCCCATATTAATGGGTTACGGGCCGGCCCAATAAGCAATGAAGGCACCGATGGACTTGAAATTTCATGCTCTTTCTAATTGCATGCTTGGAGAATTTTCACGACTTCATCTTGGCTTTGAATAATAATTAAACTTGATCAAATCAAGCCTGATAATTCCTGTTTTAGCTCTGTTTTCAATCCTTTAACCTGCAAGACATAAAAAATTCCAAACAAACATATTTGCAAGATAGTTATCTGTATTTTAGCATTTTTAGTCTGATTAATAATGTTTTACGAGGTTATAAGTATGTGTGTTTTAGCACACATCAGATACCAACCAAGTTAGTTAGATGCTGGGATGACTCTCCATATAGCGATTTATATATCTAGAATAATAAGATCATAAATAATGCCCTATCTTTACCTTTGGTTTATGCGAACAAGTTGGACTAGCAGGTGACATGGGATCAACAAATAACATATTGATTCCTTTGGTAAAGACTTAGACAGTGGACTACTAGAATATAAATTGCCATTAAGCAGTAAGTGGGTAAAGTCTCTATGAGCTAGGGTTTAATAAGATCACCATTATTAATCTCCTAAGATAGATTATAATCAGCGAATAGGATGCTTTATGCGGATGCCTTTAATTGTGACATAATTTTACGTGTCTAGGTTTTAGGAAGAAGTGCCGCCTAAATCTTGGAATGATATGCCGCCTAGAGATAAGCACTCATTGAACTAAAATAAACAAACCAGCAGTTTAATTGGATTAATCATGGTTAATACAATTTTCTTATATTTGGCTAGATCGCTCTTCTATCTTTTGTTTATCTCCTTGCATGTGTTATTGTGTTTTAAATTGATTTAAGTTACCACAAAACTTGCGCCAGACTCTCAGACTGAACCCCCCCCCCCCCTTTTATCTGTTAGAATTAACATAGCTTAAATTAACTTAATTTAGTTAACCAAACTATTGATAAAACTATAAGATTAACGCTCTCGCTCTTAGTGATCGACACCCTACTTACCAACGAAACTACATCTGATCGGGTACACTGCCCGTTAAAGTGTTGTTTTAGGTTAAGTCGGGAAAATATAAATGTAAAACTTGAAAACTAAAATAACACCCTACAAGACGACACATTAGGTTTTTGGCGCCGTTGCCCGGGAGTAAAGTTGTTTAATCTTTATTTTTATTTAATATTTTGGTTTTAGCCATAGATTAATTTAACCTTAGATTAACTTAACCCCTAGAATTAGTGTAATTTAGATTAATATAAATTTCTGGCTTTTATTTGGTTCTTGTATTATTATGTTTTCTTTTATTTGGTTCTTTGTGAGGATTTTCCAGGTTAGGTTATAATAGATGAATTAGAACTAACCATGGAAGAATACATCGAGCTTCATGCTAAAAAAACTCAAAGGCATGGTCAGACGTTTAATTGGCAAACTGCTACATACGGTAAGGTATATTGTGATAATCTTGATTATTTTACAGATTTTGAAGCAGATTTCCCAGCTATCGTCTACAATGATGCATTGACATCAAACGAGAATGTTTCATCCAAACTAACTGTAAGTATTTTTAATGCAATTAAAACTGATTTTGATTTTAGTATATCATTTTCTGATTTTGACGATGAAGATTATACTTTTATATGCGACAAGAATTTGTTTTCTTATAAATTAATTCCTGTCAATAATTTAAAACCAGAACTGGTAAATGACCATATTGAAATCAATACTGAATTGTGTTCGGAAAACATTGATATCAAACCAATGTATAGTGTTGTTTGCATAAGCAATGACACGACTCACGTTGAGTCTGATAAATACTTAGAGACAAATAACGATGCGAAAAGTAAACTTTCATAAACGAGTAATTTCATTCTAATTATTAAAGTGATGAGTCGAATAAGTTTTCACGAAGGGAAGCTATTAATTTTCATAATTAAAAATCTACATGTGTCGTTTGGCATTCCCTTCGACCCCAAGCGGTTTTATAAGGATGGCGTCTACCCAAGAAGGTTGCAAAGGCCAAGGTACGTTTTCTTTACTTTAATAATTTAAGAAAATTGGTCTCCAAAAATGAATACGGCGTATTGTCTAAACACCTATACGCCGTATCAAATATTTTTAACCAAAGTTGACTCGGTCAACTATTTTACCTAATATGACGTATTGGTTTCCTGTACAGTTTATTTTATATATATATATTAACCGTAGGATACCCGAGATAGGATTGCATGGTTTTCTTATATTTTGCACAGGACCTCGCTAGAAAGAAATCGACAATGTTGGTGAAGTATCCATAATCTAGAATCCTATGTGTGTTGTAGTCATGCTGGAATTCAGACGGATTTACAACACACATTCTTGCTCATAAACTTAACTTGGAGAATCACACCGAGCAAATATCAGGGGAGTTTCTCGTTCTAATTCTTTTATTTCCCATTTTTAACTGTTATTTCTATACAACGAGGACATTGTATAATTTAAGTGAGGGGATGGGAAGTAGAACGCTACTTGTCCTATTTTTCACATTAATATGCTTAAATTTAAATTTTTTCAAGCATACTTTTGTGAAATTATTGGTTACATAACCCTTATTAGATATTGTGAGGATTCAGTCTTATCCGTTTCTAAATATTTACCCAAAATCCCACAAAAATATGAGTGTGCCGATGATGTTGTAGACTTTAGAACTTGGCTTGGTATATCTATTCGAGACCACAATAATGAGTATTATGGATTTAAATGGAGTAACTTGTTTAAACTGGTAAATTTCTAGGATTACACACAAAAAGCCTATATATGTTGTGATATTAACTAACCACACCGGTTAGTTAGCCTCCGTATAAACCCTTTGTTTACTCTTACTTTTAGAGTAAGATCCCCCAGAAAAACTTGTAGAGCCAATCCTTTAGGATAACACCAACTATATGTTTCGTTACACCTTTACACCTTAGCCTACCCTGTTAGATTAAGTCCATTTATCAGTTGCTAGTTGCTTTAGTGTAAAGTATGTATTTCATGTGTCTTGTGTCATTTTCTATCTTTGGTATGGTTGGGAAATTGCACATCACAATTGGGAATGTAAAAGTAGTTTAAACTCATGTATTTTTACTACCATCACAATTATTGGTATGTCCGAAGAATGAAGATTTATGGAAGAAATTATCCGGAGCTATTATGATCATGAAGATGGTGAAATTACACCGAGATTCGTAGTGTATTGTTAGAAAACGAAAAAATTAGAAAATCATTGCAAAAAAGAGGAGGAAAATTTGAAGATAGTCGTCTCGTTAAAGCTTAAACCGATGGTATTATTTGAAGGATCGGTTATTCGTTGATACGTGATTATAAATCAACGATGTAAAGTTTTTTATAAAGTGGTAGATATCGCCACTTGATTTTGTAAAAGTATATATAGTATGGGATGATTGGGGAGTCGACCATTACAGGAACGCCAACTAAGGTTATTTTTGTTGATCTATGATCAAGACGTTTGTGTATATATTTCTGAGTCTTTGTCATGGTAACGGTCAGGAAAGTATCTAGCAACTTGTACCTTATTTGTTTGGACTTAGTCTATTTATTTTGTAAATTTTTATTCAACAACAATTATTTCCCTTTCCTAATCTCTAACGCTTAGGTTTTATTCAAATGAGGATGCGAGCAATCACATATGTCTATTCTATCATTATGGCCATGTATATGTGATTTTGTTCGCCTTGTTGGTTTATTACTTTTTGATGAAAGATTAGAAGATCCATACCCTATATCACTCTTCGTTCTAACCCTTGGTTTTACTCGAGTAAGGGAATTGAATGCAATCATGTATGTCTATTCCATCGTTATGGATGTGTATATGTGGTTTGTCACCCTTGCTGGTTTACAACTTTTGGTAAAGACTACTAGTCCTATTCTTTAGCTTATTCGAGTTAAGGTTTGAATGCAGTCATATGTGTCAATCCCATTATTATGTGTGTGTATGTGTGATTTTGTCACCTTTTCTGAAATATTGAATTCGATAGAGATTAGAAAGAGTGATCAACCCCTTTAAGCCTTCTAAACCTAATTTAGTAATTTACCTTTATAAACTTGTTACTCCTTAGCTCTACTGGTGGAGATGCGTATCCTTGCCAAGCCTATGATAGAATACTTATAACGATCGAGCGATTGAGCGAATTAGTTACATGTTACCACATAGATTAGTCGGGTGATTTGAGTGTTTTCATCTTCCTATTTCATGAGGTGTTTGGTTGTGTACTAGTAATTAATCAAATAAATGCTTAACGGAAAAATCCTTAGGGATACATTCTCATAAATTTCTAAAGGCTACTTGAGGACAAGTAGGATTCAAGTGGGAGGATATTTGATGACATCAAATAATGTCACTTTTATAGCATCATTTATCCCATGTAAATTACTCATTTTTTATAATTATTGCAAGAATTGATACTTAATCGTTTATATTTGAGAATTGCAGTAATTATGGAGTACTTTGTGAAGATTAGCTAAAAAGCGCGTATTCTGGAGCTTAAACGAAGAAATCTGAAGAATACTGTTCTGACAACCAATACGCCATATCCATCAAGGAAGATACGGCGTATCCGTGCCTGCACTTCATAAGTAACCATGAAGAACAAAGTCCAATACGCCGTATCCAGAAGACCTCTATACGCTGTATCCAAGATATAGTAATAAAATATTCTGGAAGATATTGAACGTGGTCCCTACTCCAAGAAACTCCTAATATGCCGTATTGATCTCAACCAATACGGCGTATCGACCAAAATCCAGACAATATAAATAGAAGGCCTAAAAACGAGTTTTAGGTGTGCATGATCATATTTTCGATACCCTAACCACAAAAATCAATTCTCAAAAGACAAGAAGAGCAGAAGAGGTCAAGCAAAGCTACTAATTCCATAGGAAACACCTTGTAATCCCTATACTCTTTTAATCATTTGATTTTTGGTATCATTTGTTTAACTCGGTTAGTTTACCTTGGTTGAATTATTATTCTTTTATTGATTATAATGGTTAAGGGTTAATACCCTCGGGTATTAGCCATAATTATGAATATTTAAATGTTTGGTTTGTTTATATCGATTGCTTAATTTATCGTTGATCGTTGTTTATGTTTATCAATTTATACGTGTTTACATGCTTTTGCATGCGACCTATCATTCAGCTGAATCTATTGATACCAACCAAGTTAGCTAGATGCTGAGATGGCTCTCCATATAGCGATTTATATATCCAGAATAATAGGATCACAAATAATTCCCTATATTTACCTTTGGTTTATGTGAACAAGTTGGACTAGTAGGTGACCTGTGATCAACAAATAACATACTGATTTCTTTGGTAAAGACTTGGACAGTGGACTACTAGAATATAAATTGCTATTAAGCAGTAAGTGGGTAAAGTCTCCATGAGCTAGGGTTTAATAAGATAACCATTATTAATCTCTTAAGATAGATTATAATCAGCGAATAGGATGCTTTATGCGGATGCGTTTAATTACGAAAGAATTCTACGTGTCTAGGTTTTAGGAAGAAGTCCGCCTAAATCTTGGAATGATACGCCGCCTCGAGATAAGCACTCATTGCACTAAAATAAATAAACCAGCATTTTAATTGGATTAATCATGGTTAATACAGTTTTTTATATTTGGCTAGACCGCTCTTCTACCTTTTTATTATCTGCTTGCGTATGTTATTGTGTTTTAAATTGATCTAAGTTACCACAAAACCTGTGTTAGTCTCTTAGACTGAAACCCCCTATCCCTTAGAACTAAGATTAACATAGGTTTAGCATAGGTTTAACATAGATTAGAATTAACGTAGCTTAAATTAACTTAATTTAGTTAACCAAAATATTGATAAAACTATAAGATTAACGCTCTAGCTCTTAGTGATCGACACCCTATTTACCAACGAAACTACATCTGATCGGGTACACTGCCTGTTAAAGTGTTGTTTTAGGTTAAGTCGGCAAAATATAAATGTAAAACTTGATAACTAAAATAACAACCTACACGACGACACAACATAACTCACCTTAATTGGTGAAGTAAAGTAGCAGAATAGAATGATCACGCGGTGTTGTACAACTGTGCCCGGTCACGACCTAATAATAAGGTTTTGGTTCAGAATTAATACGGTGTGAAATTATGAAGATGCACACGAGCTTACAAAAGTAGTTGTACTATTGTTACAAGAGGGATTTAGTATCATTGTTTGTGCGGTGGTTGTAATAGTTTTGACTAGATAAAGTGTATCACAGTACTTAGTATATATACATATAGTATATAAGAGAAATAAACAAGAATAAATAAGTTTCGGCGATTTATCCGATACCCCAAGTTAACTATCTAAAACGTCCTTGATATGAGTGTCTTCACGTTTTAAATTTACATAATAAGTAATAGAAGTTTTATATTTATGAAAGTTTAATAAAATATATTTTTCGTCATTTAGTCGGGTATTAAAATAATAATATTTTATTATTTGTCGATATTAAGGAAAATACTTAGTAATTTATAAGTAAGTATATAGTTTGGTTTATTTATCAAGTTTGAGTATAATAATCAGTTATTAATTATAAAATAATATGGTTACGTCCTTTTGTCGAGTTTTAAGAAAATAAGTTTTACAAAATATTTCTAAGTGTAAGGTTTTAATAAAATTTCGGCTTGACCCGTTCGTTTATATTCGTTTTCAAAGTCATGGACTTTACCCAAAAACACTTTTCAAATATATTTCTCATTTTTGTCAAACGCTAAATCTCTACATTTAATCCTACGTTTTATTCGAAACACTCATTAAGTCCAAATAAGTTGAAACGTATAGAATAGAGATACGTATGAAAATAAGTTATAATATTAATAAGCCAAACTTATAAGTTCAAAATAAGCCATAAGCCCTTATTGAAAATAAGCCAAAAGTCATTGGGCCCTTGTTGGCCTTTTAGGCCCAATAAGCCTAAACAAAGGTTACGAAATGCAATAAGCCCAAAACTGAATCAATAAGTAATACAATAAGCAAATAAGAGCGTAGCTTATCAAATCAACCATAAAATAAGCCACCCAATAAGCCATGCTGTGAGCTTATAGCTCACGGTTTGGGATTGGGTGTTGGGTCGAGGCCCACAAAACCAAACAAGCTTATGTGAGCTTATTTATTAAACCTAATAAGCTCAAATCCTTTTTAGCACTCAATAAGCTACGTAAATAAGCTAGGAAAATAAGACGAAACTTGAATAAGCTAAAAGTTCAAACCTTTTTGGTTTCTTTTTTGGTCGAACCATATATAAGCCCAAATAAGCACTCTGAGCTTATTAATAAGCCGAAAATAAGCAATAAGCTTTATAGTAATATATTTCTTTATAAAAACACAACCACGACAACACAACTACACTTTCCCTTGTTCCATTTTTATGATTTTTGAAACATATATATACCCTTATTAAGGTTTTCAAAAATTTAAATCTTTGCTTTTTACAAAAACACTTGTACAACTAGCTTATTCACATGGTAAGATTAAAGGAAGTACAATTTTTTTTAGAAAAGATGAACTTACGAAGATGATGGTTTTGGAGGTGATTATAGATGAACTAACAACCCAAATGTTGTTTAAAATACCCAAACTAACTACAAGAATCAACCCTGAATGATCTTTTGCTTCTAAAATCTTGATCAAAATAAAAAGTGGATGGTTTGTGTGTGCGTTTAGTTTTGGACGAGCCAAAGAGAGGGAGAGGGAGATGATTTTGTGTGTGTGTGTGTGTTTTTCTTGAGAGAGAAATGCTTATGGTGAATGAGGTGAAATGCACCTAGACACCAATTTAAACTCACCAAAAATGGGATCCTAGGAAGTTAGAAATATCTAGAAGACAAGGTGGAAAACTTTTAGGAAAAGTGTTGGTGTGTGAGGGTTGGCATCGACAAGAAGGGCAAGGGGAGGGGGTTTGAAATTTGAACATGCTAGGTGGTATACAATGATCCTTAGATATTTTCCATGCACTTGATATTTTTCTAAAATCATTTACGGTATACGTAAAACTGAAAAACGCGCAATTCTTAAAAAGAAAATACAAAAATTTAAATATCTAACCGAAATGTAAATACGCGAAATCTGTCGAAAGACTGTATTAAATAGCAAGCCGGAACGCATCCGGTAACGATTTTTAGTTACGCACGAGAAAACTTCCAGGTTCAGCACAGTAATTAACACATAATTATTAAAAGTCAACTAATGCACGACAAAGTCAACATAAATAAATTGAAAATTTTTACGGGGTGTGACAATTAGGTACTTGTGTGTCTCTCTTGCGGAGATGTGTTCTCTTCAATAGAATGATAAGATGAGAAGATTTGAACACTTTGATATTAGACTTAGAGGATGGGAGAAGAGAAAAATGAGGAAAGAATGTTTGCAAGAGGTAAGGAATACATGTAACACCCCCAAAATGGGTTGCAGCGGAATAATGTCTGGGAGCGTTAATTCATAATACCATTGCACAAGACTTTAAAGAACGACCTCTAAATGTGTCGTTTGAAAAGTAATCTTGTATTATTTAGACTCCAATGCACATCAAGTAAGCCAAGCATCTAATTCACCTAAGAAAAACATGCTTAAAAGTGTCAACATAAAGTTGGTGAGTTCATAGGTTTAAGTAAATGTAAATGTAAAACCCAAAACTATATATATAGGTTTACTGTGTTACAAGTCTCGCCCATACAAGACTTGCAACGTATAAACTTACATATATAGGTTTTCTTAAAATGTATAGACACAAACCATACAAAATGTGTTTATTAAAATGTTTAAATCCGAGATTTGTAAAGTGTGTGTGACCATTTCAATCCTTATAATAGCCACCAAGTTGTAACGAGCATGTATTCTCCCCCGAGATTTGTAAAGTAACAGTAAAACAAGTGAAAGAGGAGCTATAAACTTACCTCTAGTGAAAGTAGTGATTATCGCGAAATCGACAAAGTAATCGTAACAAACGATCCGGAATGCAACCTAATTAATTATAGGTCGTATAAATATAATGTATTGAATATAAATATGAAATCACAGGTTATATAGTTACACCACCACCTAATAGCTTTTGTTTCATTTAAAAAGTCGAAACAATATTTAAATCGTAATTGTTAAATAAATGACTACGCA
>BQNB010041347.1:24305-46825 GCA_026074375.1 Tanacetum coccineum
AGCCATGACAATAAGTTGAGGAAAAACTAAAAATCTTTTACAATAAGCTAGACTAAAAAGCTAGAAAGACATAAAAAAAATAAGCTATACTAGTCCTAAAATTATACTACTCTACTTGAAATTAAATCCTAAATTTCTAACACTAACTAACACCAAATAAAGCTACTGCGTCTGATGTTTTATAGCCTCCAAGTGGGAGGGGTATTTTCATCCTTTTAGGTCATCCACCACTCATATTGCAAGATCTGAGGGTATTATAGTCTTTTTGCTCTCCATCAACCGACTCATTATTGCCTTTGATCTCCACACGACAACCTCGGACTGACACACGCCTGGCACCCTCGGATCACGCGTTTTGGACATGTGTCATTCTCTGATTGGCCAGCCGCCGCCACCTCGTACTGCCACCTGACATTCCCTGACACCTCGTGCCTGCCACCTCGTGCCTGCCACCTCGTATGAACAGTACCTCGTACATGCCACCTCGTATGAACAGTACCTCGTACCTGCAACCTCGTACCAATCATTAGTTGAACTACGTGTCACCACCTGAGTGGTGCCACGTGGCCTGCCAGCCGTTACCGGAGCAACCACCGGACCACCGGTCAATGGTGGTCAACGGCGGCAGTCAACGGTGGCCAACAACGGTCAACGGCGGCGGACCACCGTCGGACCACCGATCAACCACCAGTCAACGATGGTTGACCGCCAGTCAACAGCCGAGTCTGGCGGGTAATGGGCCGGGTCATGATCGGGTCTTGGGCCGGGTCTGGATCAGGTCTGGTCTGGGTCCGCCACGTGGTGCCACGTGTCAGCTGACGTGGCGTATAGGGGATATAACTGGTATCAGTTTAGATACACAATAAAATATACTATAAAAATAATATTCCACAAGAGCAATTAAGAAAATTCCCTAAGGAAAATTCACTCTTAAAAATATATATAATACGTAGTATAATATACAATACGTATATTTAACCGGGTAAATATGATCACCCGGGTCGTTTCCCCAACGACTAGTAAAATTGAAACCTCGTTTAAGCTTGGATTCTGACTTGAATGAAGCAAAGATATTTTTGATAATCTATATCTACTAAATAAAAAAACAACAATTAAAATTGAACAATTAAAGGCAATTAAACAATTAAGCAAATACGGAAAACAAATAAAACGCGACAATTAAGCAAATAGACTAAAATTAAACCCTAAAATTGCAAACTAAGTTTTCTACACCTAAATTAGGATAAAAGAAAATTTTAAGAAAAATAAAAAATATTTTTTTAGATTATTTTTGAATTTTTTATCAATTAAAAACTATTTAATACTAATTAAATCCTAAAAATAAAAAAATAGAAAATAATTGAAATTATTTTTTTCTTAAGTAAAATAAGTAAAAAGAAAATTTTAGAAAAAATAATTATTATTAGTGGGCTTTTTAGATTTAAAGATATGATTTTTCTAAAATTTAAACTAATTAAAAACTTTAAAAGTAATAAAACTATTAAAAATAAAATCCTAAAAAATTTTATAAAAATTACACTAAATAAAGAAAATGTGCAGAAATTTTATAAAAATAAAAGCCCTAATTTTTTACTTTTTATAGAAAAACTTTTAATTAAACTTATTAAAAACTAAACCCTAATTACTATTTAAAAACTTAATTAAACTAATTAATACTTAACTAAGGACTAATGGTGCAAAGAGAGAAGAACTAACTGAGAAACTAACTAGCTAACGGAGGGATTAACAATGAAAATTAAAAGTTACAAACTCAGCCCCTGAAAGCCCAGCCCGATCACAAATTTAGCCCAATTAAGCCCAAATTAAGGTGAACTTTTAAAAAGTGCTTATTATTAAAAACTCAAAAAAGCAAAGTTGTAGAATAAGCTGGGGGGAGTAACTTTAATAAAAGCAATATGGGCTGAATCCCACAGATAAGCTCATAAAAAGCTTATCAATAAGCTGACCTCAGTGAGGAGGGCTTATCTTGGTTTTTACTAAAGTAGCTATAAAAAGCTCAAAATAAGTTCAAAATGAAAAAGGAAAAGTGATCTGAAAAGCTCAAGATGTGCACTAACTAATTTTTAAAAACTAAAAGGTTTAAAAACTCTTAATCCTATCTGAAATTGATAAGCAAGCTAGCTAACTCAGGAATAAACCAAAAAGGCACAAAATTCTTATTAGCTAAAAAGCTCAAAAAGCTAAACTAGACTATAAGCTTCTGAGAACTAAAAAACAACATATTAACTATCTATTTAAGCAATAAAATCAACTACCATACATAAGCTAGATTCAAATTTTAAGAAACTAGTGTTCTACCAACCTACGATTTGGCTTTTTAGCTTTTTGAGTGACTTTTGAACAGCGCAAATCAATAAGAACATTGGAAATAAGCCTAACCATAAAGATAATTCCATCTATATTAACTACATCTAAACTTATCCTACCTTAATTTGAAAGCTAAACCTAAGGTTACAATTTAGAAACCAAAAGAGTTGAAGAAAACCTGCACATCACCTTCTTAGAAAACAAACCAAATGTTGCAGGGAAAGGACCAACTTGGCTTTTTGATCTTGATTATTTAACTGATTCTATGAATTATCATCCTGTTAGATCAGAGAATCAAGCTAACCTACATATGCGGTCAACAATAATCTACTATACACCATCAAATCTATGCAGGTATCTCAGATGACATTGATGATGCAGGGGATTCGAAAAAGAACTTGAGGGATGCTGCTCAGACTGGGGGGGGGGGGGGGGGGGGGGGGGTGCTTTTACTGGGGGGGGGGGGGGGGGGGGGGGGGGGGCCATGGATGGGCCTGTCTTGGGATTCTTGCAAGGCAATGGGGGGGGGGGGGGAGGTGGTGGGGGGGGGAGGGCACGCCCGGGGGGGGGGCTGGGGGGGTAATTATCAACAATATAAGAAAGAGAAGGTCCAAGAGAGGAAGAACAAGTCTTTTTGGATGAACTTGAAAGACTTAAGAGGCAAGAAAAGGAGGCTAATGAGGAAGCTGAACTTCTCAGGAAGGAAGTGTGGCACAGAGAAGCTGAGAAGGGCGGTTGTTGGGTTCAAGGTAGGTGAGCTTGGCTGGAAGGCCTAGGGGGGGCAGGTACGGGAGACCTAGGTTAAGTACTGTTAGGGCAGGGGAGCCAGGTAGACTGCGGGGGGGGGGGGGGCTGGGGGTGGGGGGGGGGGGGGGGCCATCCAGCCGGAGAGGGACTGAGTAGTGCTGGTATGATGGGGGGGGGGGCCATCAAATCTTAATGAAGATTTGATTATGTGGCCGGGGGTAAGCGTTGGGGGAGGTTGGGGAGTTTTTGGCGTAGATATTGGGCCTCTGATGGATATATTACTAGCTGTCATCTTATGATGAGGAGGGTGGCAGTACTGACTTCACAAACTTGATAAACTGTTTGCGAATGTTAGTCATATTCCCACATCAAGGATTCATATCCTCACATCCTTTAGCTCTTATTCCTGAGAGATCCAAGCCTCGAGCAGTTCAAACAAGAAGCATAGTGAACCAATTCTGGAGCCCATTGCTTTTGTTAGCTATGTTCCAAAAGCAAAAGAGAATTAACCATAAGGGACTTCCATCATTGATTTATTTGCTTGTTTTCCTGTCTCAACAGGAACCCAAGAAGATTTCAGAAGCTCTGAAGATGACAGCTGGTTGATGCTAAATGCAAAGAAGTAATTGCTTGCAGTTCGAGACAACATCTCCACACATTTTCACATCCTTATAGATCACATCCTTCTGGAAGAAGGCTATGTGGCACAACACATATATCTAGTGGGTTATTCGAATCATAAGAAGGATAAAGAGGAGTTGTTGTGTCATAAAATCTAAAGCACAGTTAGTTGCTCAGATCTCACACATCTACTCAAGAGGAAGGATATCTCATATGATGAGGTTTTTCATCATGTGGCCTAGGATAAGCCATATATAGATCGGTTGTTTGGGGTCGCGGTTGGGGGGGCCGTCTTCAGGGGGGGCGTGGGGGGGTATTAGGGGGGGGCTAGGGTCTAATATGGGAAAATGCTTCCTTTAATGCAAAATAGATGAGGAGTATATGTGACTCAACCACCAGTGTTCTTGAGTCCTGAAAGAGCCATCGGGAGGGGAAGTGTGGGGCAGATGTTGTTGAGAGATGCTCTCAGATGGCGTTAACATCAAGGACTCCGAGTGGGGGGGAGGGGAGGGCTAAGAGTGGCCTGATATAGTCTACTTTATAACTTGATCTTATTTAAAGAATGATACAGAAATACTCCAATGGACTATCTCTATCTATCGTAGTAGCTATTGAGCTACTCTCTGCTCCTTATCTCCTAGATTATCATTCTACATGTCCTAATATACTTGGGGATATATCAGCTTGATAGGGTAGTATATACTCTCTTATTGGTGATATCATAATAGAAGCATATCTATACTCAGCGTAAATTTACACACTATAATTACGACATGGGAGAGCCACGTTCTTTCTGGATTACAAGTCAAACCAAGGTAGATGGTATCTTTATTAAGTCAGGATAGTATGTTGCAAGAAATCCTGAAGAAGGTTTGACTTGCCAATGTAAGACTGTTAGTACACCAATTGAGACTCAGAAGCCTTTAGTCAAGGATGAGAAGCCATTGAGGGGATGTCCATTCTCTATAGGATCCAGATGGCTCTTTAATGTACTTTCGCGTAGGCTTCTATAGGACACTATGGGAGTTTGGGCAGTTTGGTTGCGTTGGGTCTAGGGGGGGGGTGTGTTCCCGGAGGTCTACGGGTTGCATTTGAATGCGGGGGGGGGGGGGGGGCGGGGCTTGATATGGGTGATGGTGTCATAGGAATTTTGATGGGGCTCTAGGGAAGGGAATAGCGCCTAGGTCGTCTGTGCGTGAGAGTGGTATCCTACGGAGCGAGGAGCATTTGACCTGAATCCTACTCAGAATAGGACTATGCTGAGCAAATCTTTTGACAGGAAATCCACAATAGAGGTTGTCAATTTCTTGGGCAGGAAGACCATCATCTTGGCAATGCAAAAAGGTCAGACCCATTGTGGCTACTTCTACTACAGAAGCCAGAATATGTTGCTCGCTTTGCAAGCTAATTGTGGCAGTTGTGGATTCAATAATCAAATGTTAGACTATGGGTTCAACTTCATGATACAAAGATCTACAATTGTAATGAAAGCAACCAATTTTCATTGTAAGAAGAATCCAGTATATTCATTCCAAAACAAAGCATATTGCTATTAGGCACCACTTCATAAGAGATGCTTGAAAGAAAAACTAAGTGGGTCAGGGGGTGGGCTGTAAGGAATGCCTAACGGATGACATGTTGCTGTTCATACTAAACCAAGGCATTTGATGGTAGCAGTTTTCAGTTCTTGTGTTGCGCGATCTGGATGATAAATCCATAGAGCTTCATTGGTTAAAGGAGCAATAGTTGTGTTGTATAGTTTTTTATGAAGAAACAAGTTACCCATAGGTGATGCATTTCCAGAGGTTTGATAGTATTTAGAGAGTCATTGAGAAGAGTTACTGATGGTACTGAAGCACTCCTGATACCTACATTGTTCATTCTTTGGTTGGAGAAAGTTAGTACCGACAGAGCAAGTTTTTAGTACCGCGTGGGGCAAAGTTTGTACCGCTATAGAGACGTTGAAGAAAAATACCGCCAAGGGTACAAAGTGTAAATTGAAACGGTTTCCTTGAAATTAGGTCTCCTAAACCTATATAAACCCATCTCAATTGCACAGTTCCTTACGCAATCTCTCTCAAATACATTCGTATCTACACAAGCCCTAATATCTCTCTTAACGACGAACCCTTTCGACAAAAACAATGGCTGTTCTTGATTCATGTCCTAAGCACAACATGGTCGCGATCTGGAGAAGTCTGAAGGGAATGCAGAGTTTTACGAGATCATTGATTTTCTTAAGGCGAGTTTCCATTCTCATGCTCCTCACTGTAGTCCTGTTGTTTCTACTAAACATTTGTTGAAAACTGATTTTGGACGTCTGCAACTCCAAAATAATCAACAATGTTAGGACACATTACCTGCAAAGTAGCCTGGCAAAAGTCTGTGTCTATCTCTGAGGCATCAATAAAAGTGATCTCTTTTTGATGATGCTGATTGATAGACTCCATTACCTAATCGGGGCTATATGGAATGCTATAACAGCTTATGGGGTATGAAGGGGGATTTAACAGTGTTAAACATTTAATAAGGCTTTGTTTTTTACCCCACGGAGGGGGGGTTTATTTTGCAGGCAGGAGTCTCTCATGTGAGGCGGATGGGTCACTAAACAGTACACATCTTGGAGTAAAATTCCGACTAATCTATGGCCACTGCGTGTCATCTCTTAACATCTAATCAAAAGTATACATATTTTCTACAATTAAAATTTTATGATGTTATGCTAGACTTTAATCTAAGAAAAAGTGTGTATGTACCCACGTTTTTTTTGTTGTATTTCTATCTTTTAGATAAACAACTAGCTAATGTGTCTGTACCTTTAGATCATTTTCCTGTAAATACTTTAACTAGTAAAGTCTTTTCTTTCATGGTTAAAAAGGGTAAACATTTCTCAGGGAAAGTCACCCCTTTGTTTGCTACTATGTTGGTACAACCAACTCAGGATGAGGGTGCTCCTTCAGAAAGACCATCTGAAGCACAACCTACACCCTCTCCTGCTCCCACTAGTGAAGTACCAAATGAGCCACAGACTGACTCATCTCCTGCTCAAACTAGGGAGGGTACCATACTGGAGCAACAGACTGAACATATGTAATCCCCAAACCTTCACCCCACTACTACTTCTGGTGGGAATCTTGGAGGTCATTCATCCAGTGATAAATCCCTTTCAGGGAATGAGGGTGACATGACTCTCCAAAGTGTCTATGATCTTTGTCTCTCTTTATGTGCACAGGTTTCAGATCAAGCCAAGGAAATACAACACTTGAAGGCTCAGATCACAAAGCTCAAGAAGCAAGCTAAACCTGTCATCAAACACCATAGAGCATGGCTGAAAAGTGTCTCATTGAAGCAAAGATTGACAAGAAAGAGCTTCTCAAAGAAACAAAGGGTGCACAAAGAGTCTGTATCCAAACAAGGGAGGAAGTTTGCTAAAGGTGAATCATCAGTTCAAAGAGATCCTCTATTTGATGAGATTCCTGAAGATACAGTTGATCATATGGAAACAGAGAATGCTCAGATATGTGGGGAGGACAAGAGAAATGGTGGATGAAGACAAGGAGATTGATGAGAATATACTTAGTACTGAAGATGTACTTAGTACTGACAAGGAGGCAGTTAGTACTGACAAGGAGAAAGTTAGTACTGACAGACCAATAGTTAGTACTGACGGATCCAAAGTTAGTACTGACAGGCAAATTGAAGGTACCGATGAACAAAATGAAGGTACTGAAGAGCAAATTAAAAGTACTGATGGGCAAAGAAAAGGTACTGAAGATCATACTGAAGAAGGAAGTGCTACTCAAGTCACTCAAACACCTACTTCTACAATATTTGGAGATGATGAAACAAATACTAAGGGTTCTTCTCAACATGAGTCAAGCCAAAGCATCATTAAATTAAGACAAATGTGAGTGTTTTGGTTATATTCATACAGTATGAATTTTAAAGGATGAAACCGCCAAACTCATATGTTGTTCATTGGATGAACATTGGACTAACCCAACCTATGAGTATTCACTACATGGATTGGCGTCAATAGTAAATCTCGTAAGTGGTTATGTCTCTCATCCTCAGACTTGAGATACAAGTAGGTTTTGTGTGTGTGGAATGTCAATCTTTGATATGGTTCAATACTGACCTGTTGATGGCTGCTATAAAGGCCATTTTCAGGAGGGATGTGAAACACATAACGGACACATGCAGTCAAAATAAGATTTGTTTCTCCACATGTAATGGAGTAAGATACTATTGGGCCCTTTGATGATTTGAACAGATGTATGTGTGGCCGCACCCAAATATAATCAAGATGATACTTGATTGATTTGGTAATCTAGTTCAATGTCTATATCGAGTAACATAATTGTTAAACATTAGAATGATTAATGATCCATGTCAAATGTTTAACATAGTATCTATAACAAAAGGATGATTAATACCTAAACCATTTTAATGAGATGTTTAAGAAACTATCCTCATATGTCTCTAGGGGCATTGGCATGTTGCTAGTCGCTAACCTTTGATTGCATAATTACTTGATTATTATGACGTGTGCAAGTGGGAGTTGTTGGAGTATGCTCATGTCATAATAACTAATTATATGGCTAGACACATGTGAGCCTATGGGGTCACAAACATAAAAACTGAGGTATCATTTATATATCGTGTTTATTGTATTTACGGAATATAAATAATCCACGTAACACGTGATAACTATTGGGCTTCTAATAACTAAGTATTGTACTTAGTTAATTGGACTTGGAAAACAAAAGAGGATGCCCATACAAGCCCTATAGGGGTCGGCCATTCATGCATATATGGGAAGGGATAATATTGTTTGACCAATCAACATTAATATGATTATATCCTAATTGATTTTCTAATTAATGTGATTAATAACTTTCCTAAAATCTCTTCCCTCTTCTCCCTATATATACATACGGTACACACACTCTTTTGACAAGGTTTTTGTGTTCTTGTTTTCCCATCACTTTGTATCTTGATTATTCAAAGTAAAATCCAAAGTTACGAGGTTTAGACTAGCATCAATTGGTATACAAGGAAGTGTAGTGTGGATACATCATAGAGGTGATCTCCATTGATCACTTGGTTTCACTTGGTGTTTCGTGTTAGGGTGAAGTTCACCGGTTGATTCTACCGATCACGCTACAAAGGTATTACTTTTCTTGTTTTTCTTTGATTAATCATATGACTCTATGGATCCGTTGATAGGTGCTTGTTCCGCTGCGTTTAATGTTTGTTTATATGTTATTCATTTAATTCAGCACCTATAGATTCTTCAAAACCTTGAGAAATGTTTGGAGAATGTTCTTGTTCTTGTGTTGAGGGATTACTTGTTGATGGAGCATCCTGGTCAATGGAAGTTGACACAGGAGAATCGGCTAAAACCACAGCTCTCGGAGCAGCAGCTTCTTGAACTAGAGAAATAGCAATTGATGGATAATTGAAGTATTCATCGAACATAGGTTGAAACAAGCGATCCCAATCATCTATTTTTGGTGGAATACAAGGTTGTTGAGAAACATGGTGTGAAACGAGTCCTGAACTAGATGTAGCAGGAGTCATAGAATAAAGCCCGGGTCCTAAACTGAATTGTTCAGAAGCCATAACTGTCAGCTCATCGAATGTCACATGAATTGTTTCTATAATTTTCCGTGTTCTTTTGTTGTAGATTCTGAACGCTTTCTTTGCGAGGGCGTAACCAACGAATATACCAATGTCAGCTTTTGCATCTAATTTACCCAGGTCGTAATTGTCGTTGGTAGGATAATAGAGTGAACCAAAGACATGAAAGAATGATAAATCCGGTTTCTTATCTTGCATAAGCTCATATGGAGTTTTGTTGTATCAAAGGCGGATTAAATAACAGTTTTGGGTGTAACAGGTTGTATTGATTGCTTTGGCCCATAAAAATAATGGAGCTTTAGAAAATATTAACATTGTAGGAGCAGCTTCTATAAGTGTTCGGTTTCGCCTTTCGACAATGCCATTCTGCTGGGGAGTGTGGGCAACAGATGTTTGATGCGAGATGCCAAAATTTTCATAAAATTCACGAAGTGTCTGATTGACAAATTTGGTTCCATTATATGTTCGAACATTACGGACAGTGGCATTCAAACGAACTTGAATATTTTTGATGCATTTGATGATGGCCTTAGGAGCTTCATCTTTTGTCCTCAGAAATCTGACCCAAGTAAATCATGAGTAATTGTCAACTATCACTAAGATATACCTTTTTCCCATTAATACTCGCCATACACATCGGGCAACACAAATCCATATGCAAAAGATATAGTTTCTCTTGGTTAGTGTCTTTAGCTTTGGGTTGATGAGAGGATTTCTTGCTTTTTCCTAAGGTACATGCTGAACACAGATGATCTTTCTGAAATTTAAGTCTTGGAATGCCTCGTGCAAGACCGTCTTTAGCTAGCTTGTTAAGAGTACCGAAGTTGAGATGTAATAATCGACGGTTCCATAACCAGCTCTTAGTCTTTGACGCTTTGGATAGAAGACAGATCAGAGATGTTTTAAGCATGTCATCAAGAGAAATTGTATACAAATTTTGTGTCACGGGATCCTGAAAGTAGATCAACACCTTCTAAATTAAGAATAAAGCAAGTGTTTTTCCGAAATGAGACTTCTAGATCCGCGTCACAAAATTGACCAACAGAAAACAAGTTATGTCCAAGCCCCTTGACATAGTATACTCTTAAGATAGTTACATTTACCAGCTGATAGTCACCATACCCCATAATCCTTGCAATCTAGTCGTTCCCGAATCTAACTGTACCCAAAAATTTACTAACAAAGTTCATGAGCTGAGAGCGGTTCCCTGTCATATGTTTTGAACATCCAGAGTCCAGATACCAAAGAACAATCTGGACAACCTGTCATGACAAGAGAAGAAGACGATGGAATATCTATAGCTTTAGATCCCCAAGTATGATTGTGTTCCGAGTGGTTAGGTTTCTTAGATTCTACAATATTAGCCTTTTTACTCGAACCTATATTTTTAATAGTTTTGGGTTTCCTGCTGTAGACTTTAAGCTCTAGTTTTTATGTTTCAACTGAGTGGGAAGTGTTTTCTTAGGGAGGTCACTACGTTTGCTGAAAGTGATCCTAGTTAAAGGGCACTAGTTACCAACTATATGAAGTTCTGCCTTTTGGTTTCCACTTAAGTCTACTTTAGGAATACAGACCGTAGGTTTCCAAATATTTTGTTTTTAATGTTTCTTAGCAGATTTAGCACGGCTATTCACATTTTCCACAAAATCAAGAAGACACATATCATGAACACCATCAAACATAGATTTCTTACAAGTAGCACAAATAAGTTTAGAATTCGCATTTAACAATGAATGCTTAACATCAACATCACGAATAGGTTCAACAACAAGATTCTTTTTATTAACTTTCCTAGGTTGGGCTTGTGGAGTCTGTTACGACCCCTTAGATCGTTATTAAGACTCATCTAGGATAATAGAAACATCAAAGACTAACAATAATGCAGTGGAATAACAATAATATAAACAATGATGTTTAACAAGGTTTTCTTTTATTCATTCACAGCCCTAAACGATTTTTGAGGCTAAACTATCTAACTAATAAACTATTAACTAATTAACTAGCTAACTAACTAATACATACGCTTTCTTTGGTGTGTCTAGACTCTCATTAGGAGAGATCTATATTTCTGGATACTAATACCAGATGCCCTATACCTTTTATATATAGGGTTTACAAGAAAACCTAGAGTACTAAGGAAGCTATCTTTGATATTCTTTGACTTTTCAATGCATATCTTTATGGAAATCTTACAGCTTTTAATTCTTCCATATGTAGAATACCAAAGTGTCACATTAAGCCCTTCTGTCCCATGTGTCTTCATATAAGCACATGTAGTTTTGTAATCATCAAATCTATAATCCTAACAATCTTCCCCTATTTGATATTACAAAACTATCTCCATGAATGAAACAATCTTCAATGCTTCCCCTTGACTTAAGATCTTCTTGAACATGCCACCACACAAATAAGCTGCAAATCAATGAACCTGTAATCTTCTTCCCCTTTTTGTAATCATCGAATAGGGGTCTTCTGTAGATATCCAACTTGGATCATAGTAGCTACAAACCATATACCACAACTACTAATCCAGGCTTCCAATACTTAAAATACCCGCCATGAAGCATAATACAAAAAATGACTCTGAGCAGTAGAAACATAAACTAGCAGTAGTAATAAATGACTAGTAGTAGTAACGAAACACTTCCCCTCAAGTGGTGCATGTAGATGGTTAAACATGTCGACAATAAGCTTCCCCTGAAAAGTATGTTAACCATCTCTTGAATCTCGAACTCTGTAAGCTTTATGTAATGATCACTGATGAAGAAAACTGAGTATAATGAATTTGATAAAGAAGTAGAATTTACCAAACTTGTGTCTTATGTCTTGTTTATCTACGTGACGTCAAACTTATACTGCAAAGCACAAAAGTATAAGTAGACCGTAACCTCTTGAAAGAATCCTCAACTAGATGAGACACTGAGCACTACAACGTAACTCCTTTAAGTGATAGCAAATGTGAGCATTGAGCATCATAAGAAAAATCACACATTGCTAGATTCTTCAAGTCTTCATCAACACCATATAAAACAAACAAGTTATCTTTAAAGTGTAACACCCACTTTAAGATATGATAAGAACAAGCATCTAAAAAACTCAACGACAACATCAAACAAGTGATAATCAATCATCTTTGTAATCACATCTTCAAATAATCCCAAAACTAATAGCCATATAATCAATAAGAATAAACCATTATGAAAAGTGGTTCTGTCCGAGATCCAAACGGCATCTGTTGTCCAACATCGGACAAAACTAGTAGTATAAAGTCATTAGGCCCGATCAGTAGTAAAAACTCACTACTTTTTAACGATAGCAGTAGAATCCAACCATAAAACCAAACCTGGCAGTACTAACCAACGTTAGCAACATTAGCTATTTTTTTAATCAAAATCAGTACCAATACCAGTTTCCAATGGGCTTCTAATCTACAAAACCATGTGCAAACCAAAAAGCCCATAGCATAGTAATATTTAAACCTATTTTCACCCTTGTATCACTGGCAGTATTAAAAATCAACGACAAACAGTACTAAGTATGTAACTGGCAGTGGTAACAAGTATTCAAGCAGTACTAACAAAACACGAACAGTTGTAACAATCATAAGCCCAAACAGTTGTAAACATTGTCCTTGGCATTACAAACTTTCCCTGTAGCAGTATTAATCATGCAGTGGCAGTAGTAATATGAAAACAACATAACGAGTAGTAGCACAAAGTATAATCAAACAATATAATGAGCTATGCTAAGTTCCACCTTATTCAAGCCCAAGCACTAACATGTCTTTCAATTACCAGAAAGAACAAATCTTATGACCAGCAAAGGAACCTGCTCCTGAATCTTGTAACTAATAGTAACGAACATTGTAGCAGCAATAACTTTGTTAAAACTGTTCTTCTTTGTGTACATAGCAGCTGTCGTCCACATGTTGTACTTGTTTCTTCTTTTGGCAGTATTAATAGCCTATGGTAACACTAAGAATTAGGGTTAGTAGTAGTAACACACAACGAGCAGTACTAACTTATAGCAGTACTAACTTATATCATTTAGCGACACTTTTTAGTGTCACAAAATTGTCGCTAATCCGTCGCTAATTTGTATTCTCCTTCCTCCCATAGCATTTTGTAACGCGTCTTCTGTCACAAATCTGTTGTTAATCTGTCACAAATTTGATTACTCCTTCCTCCCATGGCTTTTTGTGACGCCTTTTTGTGTCACTGAACTGAGTAAAATAACGAGCAAAACAAATCTTGCGTCGATCTTTTCTATCCAAAACAAAGACAAGTAACCATGATGACATGCTGATTCTTCTTTTCATATGTTCGAGCCACACAACGAACCCATTAAATCCTTGTTGTACACCACGATAGGCTCAAAAATCCTTCAAAACTTGTGACAACATCTATTTTGTATGACCCTTCTGCTTGTCCCTTGACGACCAGAAACTCACAATCCATATATTCCAGTAGTCGAGGAAAGAAAGTCTAGAACTTAGAGTTTAACATCATGTGTTAAGAACCAAACTAAATCGATGTAAACAGGAAGTTCACAACAACTTTCCAAGTAGAAATTGTTGATACCGGGATTATTAAGAAAACCCTAAAAGAGTTACTAACGATTTTGTAACACCCCCAAATTGGGTCGCAGCGGAATATGAGTATCCGGGAGTGTTACATTATAGATCAATAGCACAAGAAATGAGAACGACCTCTAAAAGAGTCGTTTAAAATATGATACATTGGATTTATTGAAATTGTTTAATACAAAGCACAACGGCTTAAATTGTTCAACACTTGATAACAAAGATTTTAGATCATAACAATATCCCAACATGTAATGACTCCACTATGGACCCCCTTTTGCCATCATGAATAGTGGCTTGGTTTCTTAGATTTGAGGAAGTTCATGGTTGAAATTAGTTTTGATTTAGTTGATGGGGACCTGTGAGGAAGCTCAACTGTATAGAATAGTATCCATTGCCTTGCTGAGACAAGCTAGGGATCATCTACTGGAGAGTACGACTGTACAGCAAAAACTGAGTTCCATTAGAGGTGACTCAGTCATTGGTTGTGTAGTAACTTGAGGTGATTGATAAGCAATTTGTGGAACAGATGAGGTTTGATGATTCATTTGAGACTGATATGGATATGCTGGTTGAACTGATGAATGATTGAATTGAGGTTGTGATGGATAAGTTGATGAGTAATGTTGATTGGGATGAATTGATCCATATTGAGATGGTGAAAACTGTTGTTGAAGTTGAGGATTGTTGTATGAAGACTGATAGGTGTTAAAGTGTGGTGGAGTCATCTGCTGATTTGCTACAAAAGCAAGTGGATCTTGATTGCGTTCACGCAGAAGACGGACTTCATTTGCATGGAGTTCGTGTTGTTCAAGATAGGCATGAAGCTGATCAAAGTTCGTTGTATGCAAATCCCTTACAGCTGACATCAGTTACAAATTTACTCTATTTCGGTGGAAGACTGTGTAAGAACTTTGTATTAATTGAAATTGATCGATTTCATGTTATTAGGATGTTCATATCGTTCATCAGCTGAGTGTAATATCAAAAATACTTGTGAGTGTTTCCCTTAATGTTAAGAATTAACTAATCTAATGCATTTACAGCTTACATTCTCTTATGGCTTAGTTAAAGAAGTGCATTGCATCAGTAATTGAACTCTCTTCCATAAATCTTTAGCAACTCTGTGATGATTCACAAGTGAATAGATATCACCAGGGAGACCTTGAATAATGATATTGGTAGCTTTCATATCACAATCAGCTTGAATTTTCTCTGCAAACAGATAATTAGCATATTTCTTAGTTCTGATCTCTCCATTCTTTCCACTGTAGGCCTATCGAGTTGACATTTTCAATGATTAAAGTATCTTTTATTCTCCATATGTTCTCTTATTTTGCATTAAAGTTCCATTCAAACTTTTCACGATTCATATAAGTCCTTGTCCAAACATGGGTGGACGATTGTCTGCACCAGTGAGTATCATTTATTCTGCAAGAGTATTTCTTTTGTCCAAGTGGAATAATAGAATCCATTAAATTTGGATGAGAAAAAGATAATCTTTTGAATCATTCATTGATAAGAGTTGTTGGATAAATTGATGTATTGATTAGTGAAGAGTGTTAAGATTACTACGAGATTTTGCTATTCTTGATAAAACCGAGAAAGTACTTGCGGATTTTACAAATCACAGATAAAACTGATAAATCTCTATGGCAATATAAATCTTTCAAAGGTACGAGTAGAAATACCTAAGTGTAAGTATAGATCACCCTAAGAAAGACGTATAATTTGTCGTTTGAAAACAGGTATAAATCACAGGAATTGTGTAGGTATAAATCGCTAGATGTATAAATTGTTGGATTTAAGTATGGTATAAATCGCTGGATTTATGAAATGTATAACTCGCTGGATTTAAGTATGGTATAAATCGCTGAAACCACACACGTATAAATCGCTGAACCACACACGTATATATAGTGAAACCATACACGTTTAAATCGCTGCACCAACACGTATAATCGCTGAGACCAACAACGTATAAATCGCCGAATTCAATACGTATAAATCACTGAAACCAACAACGTATAAATCTCCATTCAATACGTATAAATCGCCGAATTCAAACAGTGTGTATAAAAAGCCGTCTTCAAACACTTCAAATCACTTAAAAACACAATTTTTGACGTTTTTACTTGAAATCACTTGTACTTCTTGCTATTATAAGACTAGTAGAACCTTAAAAACACAAACTTTATGATTTTAACACAAAAAATTTCTGGATCAAGATTTTGGACTCAAAAACAAGTTTGAACCAAAAATACTCAAAAAATGAAGATTTGTGATGTTATGAAAGTTATGCTTTTAAACCAAACTAATACTATGATAGATAAACAAGAAAGTACTAAACTTTATGGTATTAGAACACACAAAAGATGAAATCTTTTGTTTTTGTTCGAACCAAACACACAACAAATACCAAGTATAAACGCACACACATCAACTATATCACCCCATGGATCTTGATACTATTGTATTATATTTGATTATCTATTCTTGCCGCACAAATGAATGAAGAAATAAAGAGAGAAATATGGGGTGAACACTTATGAGAGAGAAAGGAAATAATAAAATTAGATTAAAAAAGGGGTATAAATACAAAGACTATGGCCGGCCATGGTATGCTTGATGGGCTTACCATGGGCCTTGGGCCTTACTATCTTACTTAAGTTCTATCAATTATACTACGAGCCCTACATACAATAATTATGGAAGTGACCGATACTTTCGTATTTCTAAATGCAGTTGATTGAGAATGGAAATTCCAATAGTATAGCTGCAGTCACTTGCCACACCAAGCGAGTTACGAGCACTCCCTCGCTCTATCCTTGCCTTTTTGTGAGTATCAGACCACCAGCGTACATAGGGAAAGTATGTCAGTGACATACCTATACTTTTCTTTTATCTCACTGAATATTCTAAGGAGCACTTAGATGATTGGAACTTGAGGACTTGTGCTATACGAATTGACGATTGTTTGAACATATTCTAAATCACTCACAGAACTTTGGTCGTCGTCTACCACACTGAAACACTATGTCTTGTCCTCAGAAACAGGTTGTTAATGGAGGAAAAGACATATGACCGGCAATTACTCATAAATGCGAGAGATCAACTGCTGCCGAAATTAAACGAAAAGCAGCTCTACATCTTCAATTTAATTATTGGTGCGTGTCGGAATAACCAACAAGAATTAGTCTTCGTTTATGGTCACAGTGGTATAGGTAAGACATTTCTTTGGAAGACGATTCTATACACTCTACGTTCTGAGGGGAAAGTTGTACTAGCTGTTGCTTCCTCGGGCATTGCTTCTTTATTGCTTCTTGTGGGTCAAACAACTCATCCCCGTTTTAAGATACCGCTTAACCTAACCGACACAACTGTCTGTTCAATTAAAAAAAAAACCTAAATGACAGCTCTCATCAAAGAAACGTGCTTAATTATATGGTACGAGTCCCCTATGAACGACCGTTGGTGTTTTGAGACTTTGGATAGAACCTTGCGTGGTTCTGAGAGCCGAGGCCGTATTTAAGGGGCCAGAGCGTTATGGCTAGGTGGTTAATTTCAGACAAACTTTGCCAGTGAAGAGGTGCTACATGGGATGAAGATAATACGATCTTCAGTCGCAAAGTACTTACACTTTGCCACATTTCATGTTATATTACTGAGAGGAAATATTTCGCGGATTGAAGAACGAAAATTTGTCAAAGGTAGATAGACAAAGAATATTGTCGTTCGCGCAATGGTTATTAGACGTTGGAAATGGTCAAATCGGTACACCAGATGAATCTAATCCGGAGAACACGTCATGGGTAGATATTCCGAGTATTGTATTCCTAATGGTGTATTGAGGAATGTCTAGTTGATAAGATTCATTTATGATGATGACACATTACGATACCCATCTGCTGCAAAGTTACAAGACAACCATTATCTGTCCTAAAAACGACATGGCAGATGTCATCAATGTTGGGATATGTCCGTATCATAAATAAATATACGGCCGAAAATATGTGAGCCTATGGGGGCACACGCGTTTACACAGATGATACGTTTATTAATGTAATTAATATATTGTATATTAATTATATTAATATGTTTCACGAAATAATTAAATGGTCGAACAGAAAGAATAAGGGGTTAAGTGTTGTTTTCTAGCAAACATAGAGGAGGGTTTGAGATGACTTGGAGACTAAGTTATTAGATCTATATACTGATCTTCTAGAGAGATTATATATAAACGATCATACTTACCTAAATGTGCCTACGTATGATTGCATGGACGCTATCTCTTATTACTTAATCTTGTTTCCTATTGTTATGATGTAATTATATTATTGCATACACATGCGTATGCATATGATGTATACATAATACATGCATGGATAAACAATGATTCTATGTACCATTTACTACAATGATTCAGGTTATACATCCCTTGTGGGATTTTAATCGTGTGATGACAAGATTCAATAGCTAAGACCTCGTGTTCGTTTGTTTTATTCGTGAGGAAGGACTAGAATCCTAGCGTATCTCGGTGACGTATAGTGTGTTCATACCATAGAGGTTATCTACTTGGTAACTTGTTTGGTTCGCGTATTTAGATTTCTAACCCTACACAAGCGTATTTCAAGTCGTTGTATTTGTTAATTGCTAAAAGGTACGCGTTCTTGATCCATTTGTTAATTACATATTCTATACGTGTTAATATATCCGCTGCGTACTCGTGATAAATTTAATGGTTAATAGTTGTAAAAACCCAACAGTGGCACCACGAGCCATCGTATATGAATTTGTAGTTACAAAGAATAAAATTGGACAAATAATTAGGGTTCTAGATTAATTTTTTAAGCCCTTTGGGCGTTTTATCCATAAAGATTCTATCTTTGTGCATCAAGATTCAATTTTTATTGGTTATAAAATTAATTAGATGAATTCTAGGTTGTATAAAATTTTATGGATAAAACTTAATGCGTTTAATTGTTAATTGATCACTTTTATGTTTAAAATTAATTGTTAATTCGGTATCCATGATAAATACATGCAATTTATCATGGAGAGATATGTGATATAAATCTTGTTAATTGTTAAAATGGATTTTATGCAAATATGATGATCAAGTATTAAAACATAGACATTAAATTTATGTGGTTTCGATCCACGACTTTAAAAGCTAGGGAAGACCTTAGCTATGTCTTAATGGGGCCTAAAAGTTGCTTAAATTTTATGTGCTATGTGGTATATATTCGTATATGGCTTACGCAATCGATTATATCGATGGATGTGGCCGGAGTCATTGGACGAAGGAGCTTTTTATGAATATATACATGTTTTAATTATTAGATAATTTGGATCTTAATTGATATTTGCATGACTTAATTGTTAAGTGAGTTTAAATAAATGTTATTTAATTTAGTTGATGTTTATATGTTTTATTTTAAGTTTGACTTGTGAGAAAATAAAAGGGTTTTTCGGAAAACAAATATAAACATGACTAAATGATTATCGAAATAAGATTTATTATGGACTATCTAATGCAAAAAGGTCAAAAGTGGATTCGGCTTACATCCGATATAAAATCTTCCATGACTAGCATTTTATAGTTTGTAATGTATTCTTTAAATTAAAATTTTATTTTTATCAATGACGTAATTTGCAAAAGTACTATATAGTTGCAAGGACAAGGTTCAGGGAGGATCATCAAGACTTCTGGTCTTGTGGACAACAGTACCCTATAAACATGACTAACGTTGATAGTTTCTTACCTTGTATACTATGTAGGAAGTCGCGAATGGTCTAGGGTTTGAATGATTTTTAATCATTCTTTAATCTTTTCCCGCGATAAAAAGCAAATCTTTATATTTAAAGATATGTTGATGCGCTCAATTTTAGGTTCACTATTTTTGTATTTGTTACGATGATAATAGGTGAATACCGTAATAATAACTTAATTGAGAATAAAGTTGTATTATGATCTATGTATACGAAGATGTATGCATGCTTCTTCGTACATATTTGACACGTCAAATTAATACCCTTTTCAACTAAGTTGTTGCCATCCAATTTGTAAAACACTTGTAGATTGCTCTTTACTATGAGTGAGACGTGTGTAGATTTGCAATTAAATGATGATTATACGCTTTTCCGTGAGACGGTGAGTGTTACATAATCATAGTTTTTGATTGGACGACTTAGCGTTGTTGTGGTTAGACCTATTAACACGCGGCATAGATGTGATGAAACATGCTTACTAGATATTATTGTAATAAAGTAAGTCCCATATGGTTTAGGAGTTACAAAAGTTGTGAATTATCAATGTGAAATGAATGATTAAAATTTAAGATTTATTTATAAATTTAAATTAAGTAGTGACCTTAATTACGGGGTTTTACACCTTTAGAGAATTAATTGTTTAAAAAGTTTAAACATGGGTAGTTAATTTTCTATAAGGAATATTATCGAAAATACTAAAAATTAAATTTTGCGATTTTATTAATAGTATTAATGCAACGATAAAACCGTAAACAATGATTTGCTTCTTTCTTAAAGAAGTCAAACTGAGACTCTTTTCCTTATAAGGAACATGGAGACTCATTCCTATAATCTTTCTTGCCCCAGAAAGTCATAATAGGAACGTAGGAATTGTCCTAATGTAATCAAACTCATAGCAGAAGCTTAAAAGTTAAGTATATTGAATATTTTGAAAGATATAAGACATATAGATAACTAGAGAATATGTTCTTAAAGCTATCAAATGGTAACATCTTAATGTAAGATGTTTTATGAGTTCTTGATTAGAAAAATACCATTATTACCGCAAAATGGTAAAGGCAAACTAGGATAATATATCTAGTAGTTTGTCTTAATCCAAATTAAGGAGGAAATTGCATGCCCAATTTTCAAGTTAATCAATAGTATTGATGGATAGTCCCGTTCAAAAAAATAGCATTGATGGATAGTCCCTCATCTGCATAGTAAAACTTTTGAAATCCAAGTAAATGTTACTAATTAAGATTTCAAAGAGAGTTGGAAAGTAAATAGATCACTATTTGTTTTCACTGGTTATGGAACACTTGCAATGTTGTCAAATCCAGTGGGAGCATCACGATTTATTTCTGAATTAAAGACATTCATGTGATGCTGTCAAATTCAGTGGGAGCTACAAGGTTCTTTATCTTGGTAGTAACCTAGATTATTTCTTGTTTATCTTGAGATAATATATAATTTTCCGACTATAGATACTTATGTTTTTAAGGATAGTCAAGTGTTATTTCTTGTTAAACAAAGTGGTTCAATATCTACTTGTAACGCTAATATCTGTGACACTATCATATTGTCCACATAAACAAACGAACGTCGTGTTGTTTGATTACATGGTATGATGTTGTGCCATGCACAAGTGGGAGAAATCTTTATTGTGTGCAAGCTACAACACATGACAATAACAATATGATTAAAGGTTCTCTTGACCGTAAGGTAAGAAACAATATATCGAGATATTAATTAAAGACTACTTCAAGTAAAATGTTTATGTGTTTTTGTAATGTTCAAAATAATAAAGTAATCTTAATTGATAGACTACTTCAAGTAAAAGGTTTATGTGTTTTTGGAATGTCCAAAATAATGAAGTAATCTTAATTGATAGACTACTTCAAGTAAAAGGTTTATGTGCTCTTGGAATGTCCCAAATAATGAAGTAATCTTGATTAACTTGAAATTTTTACTGAAGTCAAGAGTTGGCGTTCAGAGTTACTTTAGTTAAATATGTTTATGTTTAATGTAAATTAATAAACATGAAGTCCTTTAAATGTTGAAAAACTTATAACATAAAGTAAGTTATATCCTCTAGCTATGACATGAACAAAAGTCCTTGAATTGTTCAAAGGCAAAATAATGTACCGTTAACATAGATAGAGTTCTTGAAATAGTTAAAGCCGTATACATTATTGCATGCAAATAGGTTTTTAAATACTATATATTTAATTTGGTTTGACACAATTGATAAGTATGTGACCTAAAGAGTATTAAGTTATTTAAAAGATTGTGATAAAGTCTCACAATAAAATTACTCATAGAATACCACATATTCATGGTATGTCTAGAGTGTTGAATCAAATTCTTTGGAATTATTTGATTATGAGAACTTAAATATTTTACCTCCAAATCTGTCAAGGTTTAAAATTGAGTATGTCTTGCATATACTCAATAAAAATCCAACTTAAAAGGTTAACAAGACACCATCATGATTATGGAATGTGATGACTCCTTTTAAGTCTTAAAATTGAAGTTATGAATTTGTTAAAAGTCTTATGAAGAATGACATTAACAAACTAAACTCAGGAATTGTCAATGTATCTTGTAATTGCTACTCTACATGCTAAGTAATTATAGAAGAGTCTTTAATTACAAAAAGCAAGTGGGAGCATTTTAGATCTTAAAGAGATAAAAAAATACATAACCTTCTTAAACATACTAGTGAATATCATATCGAGGCTTTACATGTAAATGTTAAACCTTATAATGATATAATTCTCGTTCATAGATCCGCAAGGATACCTTAAATACTTGATTGATAAATGTTATATCAATATTGAGGAAT
>BQNB010041348.1:0-46825 GCA_026074375.1 Tanacetum coccineum
AGAAAAAAAAAATTACGTTTACGACTTTCTATCAGCCTGGGCCAAAAAATAAAATAAAAATATCCCCTTTATTGAAAAAAAAAATTTGTCATTTAATATGAGAAAAAAAACAAACTATTAAACATGAGACCGAAAAAATTAACCCGGACAAAAAAAATGCCCCGTAATAACGCGCGAAAAAATAACGCCCGCAGCAACGCGCGGGTAATCTTTCCTTGTTGATTTTAATTGAGCTGACATGATTTGATTATTTTGTTTTGGATCACTTGCATGCATATTTTCATTCCAAGAGTAATTGTCGGCCCATGTATTATACTGTATCAAAGTGCATCCATACCTTGTTTAAATCTTGCCATTCAATCTTATCGGTTTTTTTAAAAAGTTACATTCACATCAACATCCTAACAAACACTTTCAGAGACTATCAATATGGTTCATTCATCCTCCTCGTATATTAAGTAACTATTTACTATTTAAGCACCGCCACTTAACACACGATTAACATATAATAAATGTCTGAAATGCTTGCCAACATATCACCAGATTCTATTGGACTCGTAGGTTACATTATGGGATATAAAGAAAACTCTTGTAATGGAAATATCATAAGAAAACCAAGAGAAAGGAAGAGGATGGAAAACTCCTCCTAGATACTAAACCTACCTCTAAACAAGAAAAAAGAGATGCAAAAACTTAATCCAACATACACCAAACAAATAAAAAGAAAACTCTAGAAAAAAAACGACTTTGTAAGAGTCGCGCGACTCTAAGTGGCAGGCGCAGTTCCAGGTTTTCGAATAAGGATACAAAGCAGGTTCACCGGCCATCAAACATTTAACTTAATGGTATTTATCAAGTTATCTATAATAATCTATGTCCCTTAAGTGTTTTGAAGCACTTGGAAGTAGTTCACATCGGCTTTCTCCTAATGTTATGAACAATTCCAAGAAAATCTAATCACACAAGTTAACACAAGGTAAATATAAAATTAGAGATCAAGTATTAACAACTGATGTTATGGGGTAGTTGGCCAAGAAACATTGCGTGTCACTCCTAAGATATATGGCTGTGTGCCTCGGCTGACCACAAAAATTGTCGGAACCATGCACTATTGCATGATCAAAAGCATGGTTCGTTTAATCTAATCCAAATTCTACTTTAACCATGAATACATCATTTTGCGATAGATTTGCTCTATCACGCACATAGCCACTCTAGTTGATATTTAATTTTATAGATTTGTTATAGACACCTTCATACTTATCTACACAAACGCATATTGTGTGACGGATCTGTACAAGTAAATATGTGATACTATAAGACCCCGTTCAATTCGCTTTGCAGATTTCTTTCTCTTTGCTAAACATGTCGTCTTTAGACCCTAGTGGGTGCAAGAAAAGGAAGAGAGTAGAGAGGGTTTTTAAGTTCAAGGCGTTTGGTGAACAAGGGTATCCAATAGAGAGTTGTGGCCCCTTTCGGGACAATGTGAAGGCTCTTCTAGAATATGGCAATTTAGAAATGGCGTTCGTGAATGGAATGACATTTTGGTCGTTTCAGCTTGAAGTCCATCGCCATCCTCCTTCTCATGTCTTGTTATTCGTTGTAGAGGAGTCGGTTGAGGCATCTCTAAATCGTCACTGCAAGCATTGTATCTACGTCGGTAAACTTTTATCTTTTTCCTAAGGGGATGTTTAGAATTGTTCATTGAATTGATTAGAACTCATTGAAACTGCTTAAATATTAGATAAGCAATTTATTAACCAATCTCCCAAAACTCTTAAAACTGTTAATGTGTTGTACAAAACACAATATTCAGATAGCCAACTTTAATATGTAATTCCAATTTAACATTCACTAGTCATGATTCTCAATCCACTTCACAATACTAATAATCGAGAATGTATGTTTTCATTACATGCAAATACGCAATCGGATACAATCATTAATTGCATGTCAACTAATTTGGCACAATGAAAGAACAGGGTGGGGAGACCATATGATATGCAACAAGAAGTATCATTTTTTGGTGCCATCAAAGGATACAATGGGAGCATTCTTGAGATATGAAGGAAACCACAGCAGTATAGTAATGGGTAAGTTAAATTTTGTGGAATTAAATGGGCATACAATGCATGGTGTGTTTCACTCTAATGGATTTGGACATTTGCTATGTGTCAATGGGTTGGAGACGGGTTCGGACTTGGCTGGCCACCTTATTTTGGATTTCTGGAGCCGTTTATGCGCCTGTTTGCAAGCCAGGTCAGGTTCAAAATTGGGCTCTTATATATGCTTCTAGCTATAAATATCTTGCATTACATACAATATGAATGATCAAACTTTAACAATATATTATCGTCACAAAGAAAAAAAAACTGTGCTAGTGATAAATTTTGAATCCGGTTACCTTTTATAACATTAAGCTTTAAACATGATTTATTTATAAATGCTCACCCACCCCCATCATCGCGCTTTTACCTGTGAACTACCAAAAGGCGGATTTAACTTAACTAATGAATGTTTAATTTGCTTTTCTTTTTCAACCTAACAAATAAAAAGGGTATTTTGTTACAGGAAAGTTAGCTTGATTGATCTGGCAAAGCAGAAAAGCATGGACTTGAGACTCCTTCATGGTGCTACGTATGGCCAATCATGGTTTGGTAATTGGGGTTACCACTTTTGTCGAGGAAGCTTTGGTGTCACGCGACAAATGTATCAAAAAGCCCTTGAAGCACTCCAAAACATGCCTCTATGCATACTTGCTCATCACATTAGTACCTCAAATATGGAGATCCCAATCTTGTTCTCAAGGTACCAAACACTTTCGAGCCGGTCTTTGGTGACCCTGGGTGATCTACTCCGGTTCATGTTAGACCTTAAATCACGGCTTCCTAAAGAGAGCGCTTTGCATACATACAACCCTGGGATCTTGGTCGAAAATTCTTGTAGATGGTCCCCTAAACGTATTGAGATGGCTGCACGAGTTATTGTTGAATCTCTAAAGAAAGCTAAATTCAGATGGGTTTCGAGGCAAGAAGTTCGTGATGCTGCCCGTGCCTATGTTGGAGACACAGGCTTATTAGATTTTGTGCTCAAGTCCTTAGGGAACCATGTCGTGGGGAAATATTTGGTTCGTCGTTGCTTGAACCCGGTTACCAAAGTTTTGGAGTATTGCTTAGAAGACATTTCAAGCACTTTACCTAATCAAGAAGAATACGTTACAAGTGACTCCAAGTTGAAGGCTCGATGCAAGATCTCTAGAGTTCAGCTCATGAATGACATGTTTTACATCTACAGACACATACTCAGAGCACAATGGAAAGACTTGGACAGCACGATAACATCTACCATTTCACTAGCATCGAGAATAATCCTTGATTCCAAGTACTTTATTAAAGATTACACCGGGGAGATACCTTCAAAAGTTGAATCAGAAGGAGAAAAATCAAAACTTTATTGCACCATTGCAATAAATAATAAGGGAGAGATCAATGGCCATGAGCAGGAAGGTGAAAAGAAGCTAATAACTTTACCTTACGAGACAATCATGTTAAGAAACAACGCAACATTTGACGAGCTGATACAAGAAGTTGAAAGAAACTTTAAGGAGATATATTTGGGATTTAAAAACTTCATGTTCGGGTCTATAATCAACTTAAACCCCAAAGGATCTGATCAAGTGTTTCAGGTTACCAAAACTGGTAGCAAACTTGTGTTCCAAGGCAAACTGATTGAGATGGGAATGAATCATGAAAGTATATACCAAAGTGGCTCGAGACAAAGCTTCATTGTGGATTGTGGTTGCGGAGCAAAAGACGATGATGGTGAACGAATGGTGGCATGTGATATATGTGAAGTTTGGCAGCATACAAGGTGTTTGAAGATTCCAAACAACGAAGAAATTCCAAATATATATGTTTGCAGTCGCTGTGAACAAGACATTTTAGTTTTACCAGCACTACCATAGATTTGCAAACTAGCATATTAATCATACTGATACATACATAGATGTAGTTTCCCAATTATCTATAAGTAAGATATACTTCTAAATGTAATGAAACTTTACCATATTTTCATTGTTTCTAATAAACTAGTACGTCTTGTTACCTTTTAATGAAACAAGATTTTGTTCCGTTTACAATCTATGCAAGTGACCTTCTGTGTGTGCCACCTCACTGTTCACCTAAATTTGATGAAACATTTACTAAATTGTCCTTGTATCTAATAAACTACAGTAGTTCTTTTTAGAATGGCGAGTTAGTACAACACTATAGTTAGTGATTCGATTCCACAGACTCTATCTAGAAGATGTCAGCCTCGAATCGACGCATCTATGAGGCAGAACCCACATATTCCCACGTAGAAGGAAAACCCTTCCGGAGAGACTCGAATCTGAAACCTCTCGCAAGTGGAAACAACCTCCCCAAAGAAACCCGAGCCCAATTGGTTAAAAAACTATTTTTTACCTTTGGATGAAACAACATTTTATTTTTCTAACAAAGTAACTGAGCCTTCTTTCCTTCTATAGCAGGTAAAATAGTGATGTGATACCAATTTTCTTTTGACTTATAACGATGTGGCATGTGCCACATCAGTGTTCATCTATTATAAAACGTCACTTACTTTATTACTCGGTATATGAAAAGCCAAAAAGTTGCATATTATCTATAGATCTTTTCGATTTCTTCCACAGAAAATGAGTTGGGCAAGTTGGCCTTTTCGATCACTAGAGAGCCAACATCACTTAATCAGGTTCGACATTCTTCACTAGGGAAGGATCATCAAAATCCATTGGTTCTTCCATAGAAACAATATGAAACAAATAAAAGATAAATATTTCCTTTGTCCTTATATGCGTGTGTTTTTGGTTTTGTGTGTCTATGGAGACATAAATTCTTTGGATTCCATGGGTTCATATACACATATATGCTCTTGGAATTATGGGCCTTCGATCAGGTGTGTTGATGGCAACATTTGGTTCACACAGAACACAGGACACAGGACACACATTTGTAGATGACACTAATTTGAACAGGACAGATGCTATAGGTATAAACTGCAATAAAAAGGGGACTTTGCAATATATACCAAGGCTGTCAAACTCGCGAGTTTACACGTAAGATCGTACGATCTTACGGGTCCACTGATAAAATCGTGTAGGATCGGTGTAGGATCGCATCAGAGGTAGGATCGCAAGTAGGATCGTAAACTCGCGCGTAAGATCGTTGGATCGCGTGTCCACTACGAGTTTAGCCAAATTTCCGTGTTACTAATTATTGACGTAACATTATTACTAGCCCATGAATTTTTTTAGGACAACCCAAAAAAGAACAATATGAGTCCGCTACATCTCGTAACTAGGATTGACGTTAATTTCTAGATTTTATAAATCATATAAACCTAATTATCCTACTTTTCCAATTGAAATTACTATGAACAAATCTAAGGGTTCTTCTTCTCATGTTCTAGTTACCTTAAGCATAAAATTTCTTATAGGTAATTGTTGTTTTTTCTTTTACCTTTTCATAGTTTTAACTATTAACCTTTAAGTTTTAATTCATATAGCTTAATTGTAGTGATACTAGTGAAGTACTTTGTTTTGAGATGTTTATTACGCATGTTATGTAATTTTATTCCGCTAAATCATGAATGTGACGATTGAAACTTGACTTTTTTGTGTTTTTTACTTTTACTTTTGGAATTTTTAATTTGAACTTGACATTTTCAAAAGGATATTATATAAATTTATATTTGATGATGAGTAGAAATAAAAATAGTTTCACTCGTTTATCCGTTGCTTACCCATCATGGTGCACATGCATAAATGTTGTAATGTTGGTTCTCTTTCCCTTTTTGTACACTTTTTTACAAGGTGAAGAAAGAAATATTAGCATGGTATTTAGACTGAATTTCCAATCCTACAAATGCTGGTCATTCTGCCTTCTAAAGTATGTAAACCATCTTGCATATAGTTAAAGATTTTTCTTGGATCTTGCTAGTCTATCTGCCTCGAATATAACTCAATTAGGGGTGAGCAGAAAAACCGAAATAACCGAGTAAACCGAAAACCGAAACCGAACCGAACCGAAAACAATCGAACCGAACTAAGAACTCAACCGAATTTGCCAAAACCGAACCGAACCGAACTACAAATTCGGTTTACGGGTTGGATATGGGTTTGACAATCAGAACCGAAAACCGAATTTATATAAATATATATATATTTTATATATTCATGTATAAAAAAATACCATTAAAATTTTATCCTAATATAAAAAAACACTTTTTATGCTTGAAATATTTTTTTTGCTAAATATCTATGTGATTATTTTTTTTTTCTTTCGGTTTTCAGTTCGGTTTGGTTTTCGGTTTGACCCCAAAATAATTTTCGGTTTTCAGTTCGGTTTTCGGGTTAACCCCAAAATAAATTTCGATTTTCGGTTCAGTTTGGTTGAATTCTAGTTCGGTTCGGTTTGATTTTTGAGTTGACAAATTCTTTTTTTAACCGAACTAACCAAATCGAATTAACCGATAACCGAACCGATCAACACCCCTAAACTCAATTGTCTTATTTAACAAAAGATTGGCCCAGAATACCATTCCAGTAGGAAGGCCCAAAAGCAATTTCTCTAATCCACATTCTTTAACACCCAAACTAATTACTAGAAGCGCTATTTTGTAGTTGCTTTGTATTCATGGCACAATACTTATCCACAAGAGATAACACATTATACATTTAGGAAGTTTACAGGCCATAGTTTCAGCCGACCTCATGTGTTTCAAATATCTTTAAATTTATAAACAATAATTACCAAATCAATTAACTAAAAATACATTCGGACAAATATACTCATATTTGTCCAATGAACTAATTTGTGGTTAAATAAAAACGCAACCAGACAATTTAGATTGTCACAAATCAAAATACCAAAAAGATCAATTATTAAATCTACCAAGTTGTAACGAGTGGTTTATGAAGTACTTGTTTAGACAATGATTATGCTAATGAAGTGTTTCGCATGTTTGAGATAATTATAGTGATTTTTTTTTGAACGGCGAATTTTATTGAGAGATAAAAAACTAGCAAGGAGCTAGAAGATTACAAAGTGACAAGGTGAGGGTTTTTAAGCCACTCAATCCAACTAAATAAGCTTTACATCTGTAACGACACCAGTAGAAAGATCTAGATTGCACTTCATCAAAAATAGCCGCCTTTGATGGAGACTCAGAACCGAAGATAGTTTTATTACGGAAGTTCCAAATATGCCACCACGTCACATAACAAACTCCTTCAAAAATACGCTTATGTTTGATCGAAAGCCGAAGACTCAAGATCCAAACCAATCCATTCCTTCATAAGAAAAACTTTCATTACGAAATATTCCACCAGCTGGTGATTCAAATGAAGGATATCTCTAGCAATTGGCAAAGTGAAGAAGATGTGCCTAGTTGATTCAACAGCTTTTTACCGATGTAGGGCTATAATAGAGCAATATCCATTCCACGGACGAGAATGTTCAATCTAGTTCGGAAGATTATCTAACTTGATTTTCAGATAAAACATTTACCTTATTAGGCACGCTTTGATCACGAGTCGCTCGATAGTGGACCTACGATACGTGAACTCGGTCGTCAAATTTTCTAATTGAGCCACGGTGAAATCTCCTGACTTTGCATGCGACCAATTCCATTATCCCTGATGGGTTAACAAAAAGAGAAGTACCTTCCATCATCGCCTTCAGAGAATCAAACTGATCTTGCTCCACTCCTCCCCTAGGTTCACGACGGAAAGTGAAAGCCAAGCTGTTTTGAGATAACTTAGAAGCAACATCAATGTTTTTGCAAGATTTCAGTGCGGAAAGCCTTGGATAACAAAAATTTAAAACGAAACATTCCCCCTTGCCTGTCTTTTCACCCCAAAAAAAGTAATCTTGGGGGATACGTTGCCCACTTTTTTGTTAACGAAACTGAGTAAATTTAAACCCAGTTTCTTTAACAAATCCACCTATTTAACAATGTCGAGCCAAATAGAAGGATAGAGTCAGCTTCACATGTTTACCATTTTTCCAATGATTCTCTTGAATAGATTTGATGTACGTTGCCCATTGTGAAGAGTTTTGAGAAAGGAAACAGCCAACACCCCATTTAAACATGAGAGCTCTATTCAGAGCGTATAAGCTTGAAATTCCAAGGCCGCCTTTTTTTAGAAGCTAACACATTTGTCCATTTCACCCAAGTCGGTTTTTTAGCAAGAGGATCAGAACCATTGAAAAAATATGAACGAATGGATTCCATACGTTGCAGAATCTTTATATGAACTTTGAATATAGACATATGATAAATAGGCATCGATCTTAGAACCCGATTTAAGAGGTTAATCTACCTCCTATCGAAAGAGTCTTCATCTTCCATTTAGATAAACGAGAAACCTTTGCTATCGATCGTTTCATCTCCAGATCGGATTTATAGACATTGGCCACCCGCTTCGAACTCTATAAGTAAATGGTGTTTTAAGGGTGACACAACTAATCCTTTCTGGATGCTTGTGTCTTTGTCAGCTCCACATAAAATTCCATTACTTGACTTTAGGGACATGTTGAGACGAAGACTGATGCCGGTGAAAGCATTCCAAAACTTGATACAATCGTACAAGATTTGGGACTCATTCCCATTTAACCCATGAAAATAACATCATCGGAGTATAACATTGGGTAAAAGTTGAAGTGAGGGATTACATACATACCTTTGAACATACCAGCATCAACTATTCTATGGATTGAGACGTGATTAATGTTTCCATAACCTAATATGACAAGAAAGGTGATAAAGGATACCCGGTTTGTAGACCTTTGTGGTTTGAATTCTTCCGTAGGACTACCATGATCAATAAACCGAACCCTAGATGATCGAAGAACAACTTTGAATCCAGAGCACCATTTTCTCACCAAAACCGAACCTTATCAATATATTGTAGTCCAATATCAATTCCCTTCGGAACCGTATCAAAAGCCTTTTCGAATCCACTTTGAAAACCAATGTGCTTATTTTTCGATTTGACACCATTGAACAATTTCGTTTAGGTAAATTGGAACATTGAGGAGTTGCTTAATCCGCATATGAAAGTGATTGAACTTCATTTACGATCACCCAGATCGAGGAAACAAGGCGTTCGTAAGATTTTGGCATTGATTTTATACTTACTACCAATTAAGCTAATAGGTTTAAAGTCTTTGTCCATGTTAGTCCACGAGTTTTCGGAATCAAGGACTATAAAGAAGAGTCTGCTGCCTTAGGAACTGACCATGATGGATAATAAAACTCGTCACAGCATCAAACACGGTCACTCCTCTAAATAATTTAGTAACAACGATAGAAATCCGATACCGTGTAACCATCGGGCCAGGTGACTTCATCGGTAACAAATCCCAAACCTACCTTTTTATTTCATCTTTTGACACATCACACTCCAGGTCGATAATTTGATCAGGACTGTAGCGTATTTGAAAAGTTTAGATCAAGTTGGAGACGAGAATCTTGTGGGTGATCAAAACGATTTTTAAAGGGATGACAGAATTTCAGTATAACCCTCGTGAGGGAGTCTAATCCAGTTACCCATCGATCAAAGCCACGAATGGCTAGATGACTTATTTTTTTATTGTGATATTTTGTGGTAGTACTTAGAATTTCATCGCCCTCGATTGCCCATTTATTCTTTGATTTTTGGGCAGCTTCCAATGATTGAGTTCTCTAATCTTTGTAAAGGGATCTGACAACTTTAGCTCTTTTGTTTCTCGATCTCTACATCGCCACTCTAGCATTTGTCTATTATCAATGTCCTAAAATCAGCAAAGATCAGTTTTAAGAGTTCTCTTCATGTATTGAGGGGACACCGTTTTCTCCTTCGTCCTACCATAAGCGAATCGTTTCTTTCAAAGGCGTTTCAGTTTATTCATCTGTTTATCATAGCATTTCGGCTCTCCACAACAGCTCTTTCCAAGAATCTTCAACAAATTTATCTAAACCTTTAATTTTTCGATACAATAGATGAAAGAACCTAAATGGAAAGGTCGTAATCGTAATGAGATTCTGCATTAAGTTTGGTCGATGATAAGATCAAGAACACGTTCCAATGTGATAGCAGAAAAAATATTTGGTCATGAATTCATAAGACTTCGGGAGATAAGAACACGGTCAAGTTTGCTATCTTGAAGCAGATTTATGACACCAGGTATAAGAAACATTCTCTTAAGGTATCTTCTTCTAAGCCCGCATTAGCAATTATAACAAAGTTAAACGCTTTTAGCTCATGAACATTAAAAACCGTATCCCAAATCTTTCATCTTATATATTTTCCTGACTTCATTAATAGTCCCCATAATACAACATCCTCACCTGCCACATGAGCTATCACATGAGACAAGTAATCACCAAAACATCTTCTTTTCACTAAGTTCTTGTGGGGGCATATATCGAAATGATGAGAAGTTTAGTACCGTTAGGAAACTTCCCATTCAACCTTCTTAACCCATGACAAAATAGTCTGAGATCAGTTGCTTTAAGTTTGCTAAAAGATTTAGATCCCAAACACAATAAAATCTTATCGTGTTTACAACGGAAGCATATGTGAGCAAAATCAAAAGCAAGATTTCCGCAACATCTCTTGTATACTGTAGATATCAGAGTTCTCCATTTTTGTTTCTGTTAAGTTAAAAAATTAACCTTGTTAGTCATCGCATAAAAATCCTTAACTCCAATTTTTTTTGGCCATTTGGGGCAGGGCCTTGGATGTTAAGAGACATAAAGTTATCGTTTGACAATCGTTCTACTCCTTGGGAATTTGTTGATCTCTTCTATGTTTTTTTTATTGCTCCCTCCATGTTATAGCCCATAGTATGTCCCACCTTAACCATTTCCTCCATCACTTGTAATATAGATCCACCTGTAGTGGAAAATATTAGATTTTTAAATTGTAGAACATGTGGACTCGCTGCTTCTTCAGTTGAACTATCTTTCAAAACTTCCTCTTGAATATTGTTTAAACGCTCGCTTGTAAACTTGTTTGATTGCCCTTCTGAATTGACATTATCAATAATAGGTGTAAAATCTGGTTAGGGGGGGGGGGGGTATTTCAAACTGTCTTCCAAATTGAATTCTTTGTGGTTGTTCTCCTTATTCTTGGTGAGACAGTTTTTGTTTATGTTGAAAGGGTCTTATGAAGCACATCTTTTGCTTTTTCATACAAAGCATTTTGGCTTTAATGTGGATTATCGGATCATCAAAAGTTATGTATGGAACAGCTTTCGTATCACTATCACCTTCCAATTCTTCATCTTTTTTTAAGTCATTAATCAAATCATCATCGTTGTCCGAGTTGTCATCATTATCCTCCATAAAATCAGGTTCCCAGCCAGGAACCTCTTTAGCTCGAACCCAAAACAATTTACCACGATAAATGATTTTAAACGACTCAAGAATATTAGATGTATTATTCGTGTTGATGCAGATTCTTTTTGTGTAGAAATTCCCGTCCTCATGAGAATTAGCATGAATTAAGGTACCCCACTTAGAAGCAATGCGTTTGAAAGTATTATCATACCACATTTGTAAAGGAACGCCTTTCTTTTCTAACCCATGCAAACATCCACTTAACACAAGAAGTCAGTTGATGCTTGTTGAATCTTTGCGAACCAAGTACCAATACCTACATTAGATTGAAAAGTCTTTTTTGCCTCCTTCGATTGAAACTTGATCATTACCCAGTATCCACCCATATATTTAAGATCAATGTTGTTGAAACCTTCATTAACCAGGATCACCTTCAAGTTAGATAAGGACTCAAAGTTTTTTACCTTACCCATCAAACAACAATTGAAGTTTTGTTGGTTCAGGCATGAATCATCAAGCATCATTGCTGGAATGTTTTCTGAGTCTAGATTATGTGATTGAGAACCTTTAACCACATGTGCGTATGAATTAGAGGTCCCATTTGACCCTTTAGTTTTAAGAGGGCACTCATAAAATTTATGTCTGCTGTCCCATAATTTTGGCTTGATTTTGTTGGTGTACATGAGGCGGCCTCTGAAAAAACTAGCAAGGTTAGCGTGAATTTTATGGGGAAAAATGTCCGACCCATAATGATAAGATAAAAATTATTAACCAAACGATCCACGTCAAAGATTTTAATGAAACGAACAAAACCAAATCTTTTACCAGCTTTTGATTTTCGATTAGGGATAAAAGCATCGACGACATACCCATATTGCTTGCAGGTGTTCCAAAGATCTTTAGCAGAGAATTGATCAGGGAAGTTAGTGACGAATACCGAAGTAGAGATCTGTTGAACATCGTCCTCCTTAGAGCGAAAGGTTCCCATTGAAAATTGAAAAAAGGTTTTGAAAAATTAGGGTTTGAGAATAGGGATCAGATGACGACAAAAAATAATGATTAAAAAATTAAGGTTTATGAAAAATAATGGTTGGGGAATGTGATCAGGAAAAGTTTTAGGAAAAAAGGGTATCGAAAATCGCCTTGGTGGCATCGGAAATCCCATCCATCGGAAATGATAATTATAGTGATTACACTTATTCCAATTCTAATGGTTGATCATCTCATGAAATTTGCATATATGATGATTAGAAATAATGAACCCTTTCGAACTATAATTCAAGCTATAATCATTATTTAAACAAAATCATTAAGTTTCATTTGTGTGAAATATTATTAGGGATTTATGTTCAAAAGAATTCTTTCGGTCTATACTCTTAAATCTATCTACTACAAGTTAATTTTTCATGGATTGTTTATCTCATTATCCCCACTTATGTGAAACCAAGCATATGTTTGCACAAACCTATTGATACTTAGAAAATCATTATTGGAAATCCTTCCGACTCATATATCCATTTTAGTGATTTGAAAATATCAATTGACCATAATATCTCAATCCATTGATCAAAAACAGAAGAATAACAACATACGAGCTCTTAATTCTTCAATTTGATCCGTAAACTTTGAATTCTACTTTTGGCGCCAAAATTAAGAAATGGTGGATTTTGAATTAAACCTTCAAAATCAGTGAAATTAACCTCAACTTGTGCGGAATCAAAAGCTGATTCTAATGTACTATCTAGAACTAAAAAGTAATCAGAATTTGCTAAAATAATAAGGATTTTTAAGCTTTTTTAATGACGAAAATTTGAAAGAAGTTAGTTGAAGGAGAGAGAAAATTTTTAACTATGGAATACTCAACTATCAATTACAAGTATAATGAGGCCATTATATATCCATTTCATGATTTATGAACAAAACAAATTTCATAATTTTCAAATAAACCAAATATATAAAGATAATAATAATTCTCAAATCACTAGAAGTAGCCAAACAATCCAATTATCAAAGTTTACATATCATCTAAACATGTCAAAAAAATTACTCCATAATAAAAAGAACAAATTCCACAACATCTACAATCATTGTAAACTTGAATATTAAAATGTACTATACTCGTTGTATATAGACTATTATTTTTTTTAATGTGACACTCACTTTTTGAATTCATGCTATTGTGTGTGTCACACCCCCAAACGGGGCCTGGACGGAATACGTGTCCGAGGGCGTGCCGTCATAATAATTCGAACTCAAGGCAAAGAGAACGACCACTAATGAACGTTTTGAAAATCATAACTCGTTGCATTTATTAAAAATGGATAAGTCTTACAAGATATTAAATGAAATTAAACGTTGCGGATGAGTAATTAAGTTTTCAAAAAACAACGAGTATGATTGATAAGAAAAGTCTTGAAAGATGATATCATATTGCACGTAGACTCCACATAGCACATCAGAGAAGTCCAAAGTTAAGCACCTGAGAGAAACATGCTTAAAACGTCAACATGGTGAATTCATAGGGTTAATTCAAACGTAATCAGAGTGGACCACAAGTTTCAAAACATATACGACAGTTATAACAGATACAACTTCACATAAAAAGTAGTTACGTTGTGTTAGCCTTAATTATATTAAGTCAAACAAGAATGTTATCGGTCTAAGAAAGTCAAACTAGGTCTTGTATTGTAATAGGCTAGTCGGGTTCAACGGGCTTGGATTGTAATCTAATATTGTCCGTGTTTCGGGCTCAAAGCCCAAGTTAAACCAAGCTCGGCCCGTTTAGAAAGCCCATGTGCCAAGCTAGCAAGGCCTGGGTATAAATATCCCTTCACCACACTTGGTGAAGGGTGTTGGTTACATTTTCTCACACATTTGTAACTCACCATTCTCTCTAATCTAGTTGTTTCTCTCTCTACTTTCTCTCTCTAAGATTTCTTCTTATTTTCTAGCATATTGGTAAAGATTATAGTTGTGTAATGGATTAAACTAGTGGGATAACATGTGGTATCACTCGCCAAGGGGTGTTTAGTGTTTGATTGTATAACGAAATCGTGACTATTTTTTTTCTTTCTTTTGGTTCGAAAAGAAAAACGCAAGAAAATACAAGTTTTTGATCTTTATTCGTGCCTTATAAGGTTCAAGGTTGGTACTTTCGTGTTTAGATAAAGCCCTTGTATCGCTTATTAAAGTTCTTCACTTAAAATCTGTTAGCCTCAATTTATTGAGTCGAACAAGGAAGCTCGGTCACTCTACGATGGAGCTTCGGTCTTTAATTAGTTAATGTTGTAATTAAATATTATCGGGAATCGGGCTCGATAGATAATCTAATATTGTATATGTTTTGGGTTTAATCCCAAAGCAAAACCCGAGCCCGGGTCCTAGTTATATATCCCGCGCGTCACATTAAATGTGTAGGGGTATATATATATTTAGATATTTTCTAAAATATCTAAATATATATATAGATATTTTCATATGAAAATATCTAGTTTTATCTTTTCATTAATCTAAATTTCTTTTTCTTATTCTCTCTCAACTCTCTCTCTTCTCTCTCTCTCAATTTCGTCTCTCTCTCTCTCTTTTCTTGTTTTCGTGTTCGGGTTATGAAGTGGAAGTATTAAACGGGTTCCTACAATTGGTATCAATCGCCTCGGGTGGATTTCGTGGTTTTTTTTGGTGTGGTAAGCATATTGAATTCGGCAGCTAGGTTGATTCATCACTCGGCATAAATACTTTTTTCGTGGCTCATTTTGTTGTTGGAAACGCGGGTAACAAGAAGAGAAGAACGAAAAAAGTGAAGAAAATACGTTACGATCGAACGAGTGGAAAAACGTATCGATCGAACGAGTGGAAAAACGTATTGATCGAACGAGTGGAAAAACGTTACGATCGAACGAGTGACAAATCGCAGCGATCGAACGAGCGGACTCGAACAAGCGATCGAACGAAATTCATGCAATATCGTGGTATAATTTTTCTCCCCATGGAATTTTTCATGTCAAATTTTAATCAATTGGTATTTCAAATACTAAGTGTTTTATTATTTAAAATAAGGGGAGAAAATGTGATTAAAATATGTTATAGACGAATGTGATCTTTAAGACTCTAAGTGCAACTCTTTCCTTCATGTGCTAAACAATTTCGAATCTCGGAGCACATGTGTAGGGGGGTATTTGAAAATAACAATGTCAGAAAATGGTTTTATGGTTCGATCTCATACCCAACAACCTATTAATTTCATGATGATTCTGAAGTCATAAGGTGGTTAGGTTAGGTATAAGTCCTACAATCCAACCAGAACCGGAGGGATCTACCCAAGGACACTCCATAGTTAGAAATAGCAGTCCTTAGGTATGATTGGAGAAGAATGTGTATAAGGGAAAAATGCCGACTAAGATTGAGCTAACACTGGAACAATCACAACAAGGTGTTAGTAATGACGTCTTGGTAAGCATTGAAGGGGTTGAAGAATGAAAAAGAAATGTATGGATAAAGGGTGAAAAGAAAGAAGCCCTCCAAACAACTTAGGCAGAAACCGGGTCAATACATAATCTATCAAAATCACAAAGATGATTGTTGATATTGAAGACGACATCATGGACCCAGTGATGCAATGCACAACCCTTCCCAGCCATTCGGGTTTCTCTCAAAAGAAACTTGTCTCATTTGTCACGGAGATACACATGTTATCTATTGACATCTCACTCCGAGATTGTTAATATTGAATAGGTGGCAGTCTGCTCCAGCCTCCGATTACTAAAACTAAAAGTGCACAAATCGAGTCTAGAGCCAGAAGAGATCAAAGTATAAATCTCATTAGGACACAATGTCAAAATACACTTGTTGAACACCATAAAGTTCACAAGTTGTAACAAAGAGTCCTACGCATTATCCTTGAGATCTTGCCAGAACATCCGAGTGATACTTAAGTATTCACAGTGAAGATGGAAATCCTGCTTGAGCCAACATCAAACAAGCTCTTGGTAGGTGACTTGCAAGATTCTATATGAATCGAGCTTGTGATAACTGGATATCAATGTTGGTCCAGTAAATGAATTGACGACTTAATCAGAAAGATAGTAACTATCTGATTCACTCTTACCGTGTTGTCTGCTTTGAGACGTTCCGGTAATGAGAACTAGCAAGCATGGTGAATCTAATACATCTGTGTTAGAAGATCCTACGCTTTGAGCTGGAAACCCTGTCAAGGAGATTCTTTGAATCTACCTGATCACAGGTATAGTATTTATACTATAAAACGGGAAACCGGAGGTTAATGCAACCGAAGTCAAGATGAATGACAAAGCCATATTCATCTTTTATTGCTAACTGTCTTATTTCAGGTTTAGACGACGGTGTTGCAGCCTCATTCCAGCGAAGTCGGATTCATAAACCACATGCTCATACTCAAGCTTTCAAAGTCAATCATTCAACGTCAAGATAGTTGATTCTAATCTTCCCCACCATCAAAGAGCCTCAAAGTCAAATAAAGAATCATCAATTGGGGAGATTGTTAGACTTATAATCACATATGTCAAACAAGAATGTAACAAGTATGAGCATGTTGGTCAAGAGCACAAGTTGATCAAGAAAGTCAAATCAAGATGATTCAAGTCAAGGAGATGATGCAAGATAACGATCTCAAGAACTCAAAGTCAAAAGATAAAGGCTCAAGATCAAGATCACAAAGCACCGAATGAACAAAGCCATTCAAAACAAGACAAGACCATAACAAGGCAAAGCATAAACGTTAAACGTCATATCTTCAATGTCATCAGTGATACAGAGAAGTTTGAAGAAAGAGACCTCAACATTGGGGGAGATTGTTAGCCTTAATTATATTAAGTCAAACAAGAATGTTATCGGTCTTAGAAAGTCAAACTAGGTCTTGTATTGTAATAGGCTAGTCGGGTTCAACGGGCTTGGATTGTAATCTAATATTGTCCGTGTTTCGGGCTCAAAGCCCAAGTTAAACCAAGCCCGACCCGTTTAGAAAGCCCAAGTGCCAAGATAGCAAGCAGGGTCAATAAATTTCCCTTCACCCATTTGGTGAGGGTGTTGGTTACATTCTATCACTTATAACACCAATTCTCTAATCTAATCTTCCTTTCTTGTTTTCTCTCTCTACTTTCTCTCTCTAAGATTTCTTTATATTTTCTAGCATATTGGTAAAGATTATTGTTGTGTAATGGATTAAACTAGTGGGATAACATGTGGTATCAGAGCCAAGGGGTGTTTAGTGTTTGTTTTGTGAGAAATTCATTAGGTTTTTTGTTGGTTTTTCTTTGGTTCGAAAAAAAAAGAAAAAAATCAAGCTCGACTCTTTGTTTCGTGGTTAAAAGTCGTTAATACTTTGTACTTTCAGGCTTAGATCACATCCGTGCTCATTACTAAGTGGTTTTAACATCATTTCGTAGCTTACAAGAAGTTTGAAGATTTTTTCTTGGCTGCGTTTTGCCTGGTTGAAGGGGTGTAGATGTTGCATTATGTATGTCATCACGTTTTGCTCAAGTCATTGCGTTTTGCTCAAGTCATTGCGTTTTGCTCAAGTCATTGCGTTTTGCTCAAGTCATTGCGTTTTGCTCAAGTCATTGCGTTTTGATCAAGTCATTGCGTTTAGGCTTCAAAGGTCATTTTGTTTTTGCTGTACAAAAGTCATTGCGTTTTGCTTCCAAAGTCATTGCGTTTTGCTTAAAAAGTCACTGCGTTTTGCTTAAAAAGTCAATGCGTTTTGCTTCCAAAGTCACTGCGTTTTGCCTAGAAGATCTTGCGTTTTGCTCATTGCGTTTTGCCAAGGACAGCTTGCGTTTTGTCTCAAGGTTGCGTTTTGTCCATTGAAAACCCTTGTTTTGAAAACCTAATTTCCCGAGGTCAATCCGCGCAACAGGTGGTATTTAACCGAATTTGGGAATCTATTAATCATTGTCTAATCAAAACATAACATCAAGACAAACAAACTTGAAGGACTTAGAACATCATTTTGGACTTAACATACAACCAATCAAACCAACAATCAACTTAATTATACTTGAAACGTCAATTAATTATTCATTCACGGTTTCTTCTTGATTTTGTAAAATCCCGCGAAAGATACGATTCTTTTCTTGGTTTTAATCAAAGATTTGTAAAATCCCGTGAACGTTAATTTTTCACACCACAATACAATCAACACTTCATAACACTTAAGATCCGATATCCATTCACAACATCATTAAAATGTCAAATTCGAATATCAATTTGCAAACTCAATCATCTAATGCTCTTCATAATGCTATCATGGAAGCGGGTAGCAAATATCGTCCACCAATGTTAGCACCGGGTAATTACGTTCAATGGAAATCCAGAATCAAGAGATACATTGACAACAAACCTAACAGTGAACTCATCCACTATTGTCTCCAAAATCCACCATACACGTATCAATAGGATGAGAAGACAGTTCCAGTTGCTGAAGGTAGTTCTAAAAAAACTACAGAGAGGTATATGGAGAACTATAAGAATGTTTCACAAGACATACGTGATCAACTGAATGCCGAAGCTGAAGCCGTTCAGATCATTCTCACAGGGATAGATAACGATATCCACTCCACAGTTGATGCTTGTCCGAATGCATGTGAAATGTGGAAAGCTATTAAAAGTTTGAAACAAGGTGAATCAATCAATGTTCAAGATCTTGAAACCAATTTATATTGGGAGTTTGGAAAATTCACATCACGGGATGGTGAATCACTTGAATCGTATTACTCACGGTTTTAGAAGATGATGAATGAGCTTGTCAGAAATCAGTGTCATGTTACTAATCATCAAGTGAATGTCCAGTTCTTACTTCAACTACAACCAGAATGGCAAAGGTTTGTGACACTTGTTAAGCAGAGTCAAGAGCTGAAGACTGTCTCCTATCACAAACTTTATGACATCCTGAAGCAACACTAGAATGAAGTCAATGAGATAAGAGCTGAAAGACTAGCACGTACTGTTAATCCACTTGCACTTGTTGCTCAACAACAACCAGTTTACCATCATCAAAACCATCCTACTCAAAACACTCAATATTCCTCCACCAAATCACAACAATCTACCAGAAACAGAGGAAAAGCAATTTTTACCTCTTCTGCTCCTACTTATGATCCAGAACCTGATAAGGTTACTGAAGATGAGGAAATGTCAAAGGACAAAGAGATTGACAAACTCATGGCTTTAATTTCTCTTTCGTTTAAGAAAATCTACAAACCTACCAACAATAACCTTCGAACTTCATCAAACACCAGTAGAGCTAATCAAGACAATTCTCTAAGGATCAACAGAGGAACTGGGTATGATAATCAGAGGGCAGTTGTAATGTTGCTGGGCTAGGAAAATGTAGTACTCCATTAGTTCAAAAGCTGAGATTCATTGTTATAATACAAGAATATGGGCATTTATCAAGGAATAGTTAAAAACCAAAACGAGTAAAGGATTGCAGCTATCACAAGGAAATATGTTATTGTGTAAACAAGAGGAACTAAGGTGGGGGGGGGGGGGTTTCAGTTGAATGCAGAACAAGCTGATTGGAAAGATGATACTGATGATGAGTCTGACAATCAGGAATTGGAAGCACATTATATGTACATGGCACAGATTCATGAGGTTACTCCAGATCCAGTTGACAATTCTGGACCAATCTTTGATGATGAGCCAATGCATAAGGTACAAAACAAAATGAACAACTAAATGTGTTAGGCCATGAAAAAATGAACATCCTGAGCAACCTGAATCTAGGTAAATGGAACATATATATGGCGAAACATGGTGACACTATATCACAATTTATTCATTAGATAAATGTAATTGATAGAGCCTCAGGATGACCAGGAGAAACTACTGAACTTGATCAAAAAACCAAAATAAAATTTTGGAATCATCAAACAAGGCTTTAGTTGATAAATTGAAAGGTGAAATTGAGGATTCAAAAGTATAAAAAAAAAAAATAACAGTTTAAGAATCATCAAAATAACCAATTCAAAGAAGCAAACAATTAACAGTCTAAACTAATTAGTTGATGTTTAAAGACCTTAAGAAGTTCCAAGCGAACTTAGATAAGTATAATGATGTGAATTTATTGTGTCAAGGTGGAAATTGATTGTGCAAAAGCTAAAGGGGATTTAATGTCATACAAAATCAATTTTGAAAAGTCATCTAATAGCATAAACTCGACAAATAAATGATTTAAATTCAAACGATTCAGATATGAAAACGGAGCTTTATGCACATCAATAAACCATCTCCATAAAGTCACAAGCAAAAAGGCTCAATTAAGCTTTACAACACTCGTAAAGACAAAGAACTGTGATAATGTCATTTCTTTTAGAAAAAACAAAGTCAAGGTTTTGAAGGATATTGTAATATAAAACCGGTCAATCTGTGTCAAACAATGAATATGCTAATCGTAATTGTAAAACTAGTTTTGAAAACCTGAGTTTCCTCAAGAAAGCCAACGAGCGAATCCTCGTCTGTATGATATAGTTGCTATAATTATAATCTGCGTTAATGTTAGCCCATAAACTGATGAAACGATTTGTCTATGACAACGAAAGTTGATCAAAATTAAGCGATTTAATCAGACTGTTTGATTATGACCAGTTGAATAATCTTTATGATTTGTTCGTTCCACAACGGGAAAAGTCGCCTGAACAACACTATTTTCCAAGAACGTCAAAGATGAGTCATACATCTTCTAATAATGAATTTTCCAAAGAGTCTTTTCGTAAACAAACAACTTTGTTAGAAAAATGAATGGATGAATCCATTCCTTGGGATCAAAAGTGTAAAAGCTCTAAAGAACTTTTCAAGATTAAAAAGAGTGTTGAACATGGTATTTTTTTTTGATTTGAGTGGAACGTTGCAAACAAACAATCGCTAAAAGAACATATTTTGGTAACATAGATCCTTTCATTCAAAACACAATCGAAGGAAATTTTTGCCCCTAAATTAGAAGAATAAATGCGGACTTAGAAAAATTTCACTTGTGTTTGAACGAGGAAATGGTTGCTGATTTGAGATACTTTAATTCTCTTGAACATGAAGTAAAACACTCTCAAAATCTCAACTTGAAACCCAAAAAACACATTTTTTGTGAATGAAATCGACTACCTTCAAGGGAATATTTCTATGTCTAATCACATGAATGCAATACCTTGGTGTGTACACGTGATCCGGAATGAAGTACTAATTTGCATGTGATTACTTGGAAACTGTGGAAAAATGTGGAACATCTTAAAAGAGCTTCCAAAAGTAGAAAGCTTGTCAAATAGTTTTGAGAAGTCTTCAGAAACCATGTAAACAAACAATCGCTAAAAGAACATATTTTGGTAACATAGATCCTTTCATTCAAAACACAATCGAAGGAAAAGATAAAAAAATGAAAAATCTTTCAAATAAAACCAGTCAAACGTATTTCTGAAAGAACTTGAACAGTATTTTGAAATTCAAGACTTGAAAGCTCAATTACAAGACAAAGGAATTGCAATAAGTGAGTTGAAGAAACTAAGTTTGAAAAATCATCGGTTATTCGACAACCGAATGCTTTTAAAAGTCAGAGACAATCAATTTTAGGTAAACTAGCTATTTTTTCAGATTCTCTTGCAAAGACAGATTTCTTAAAGTCAAAGTCAGTTACCACACAAAATGTGTCCCATGATTTTTCAAAACCAGTCACTACATAGATTTTGCCTCAGAATGTGTTGCCAATTTTCAAGAACACAAATGTGATTGCACCAGGAATGTATAAAGTGCACACAAAGCCTAATCAAACTAGAACACAACGGTTGCCTCAAGACATTAGGAAGACTAACAAACGCGTGTCTTTCTCTACAGGAGTAATTCCCACTACTAGTGTTAGCAGACCACAGCTTAAGAGCAATCAACTGGAAGATAGAGTCATGTCTAACAATAGTCAAGGGAAGAAGCAAGAAGTAGAAGACCACCGTAGGAATTTTAAGTTTTCTAATAATAAAACATCTGTAACTGCGTGTAATGACAGTTTGAATGCTAAGACCTCGAATGTCAACTTTGTCTGTGTTACTTGTGGAAAATGTGTGCTGAATGACAATCATGATTTGTGTGTTCTACATTATATCAATGGCGTGAATTCTAGGACTAGACAACCAATGGCTGTGCCTATTAGTACTAGAGAACCCAAGCATAATGTGAACCAATCTGTTGCAACATCCAGTAAGAAAACCGTTGCAACAGACTCCACTGTCAAGAAATCTAGAAACATAACTAGGAAGTTATATGAGCAAGTTAGTAAGACATGCAGTTGGTGGTATCCTAAGTATACACCACCCGGATACAATTGGAAACCTAAGTCTCAAATAGGAAATGTTAACCCAAACGTTAGTATGCCTCTAGGAAATGCATCTAGAACTGCTAATATTTTGGAACATAAGACTCCTAGGTGTTCCACTGTGTCCAATACTCCATTGTCTTCTAATTCTTTTGCAGCTTGTCGAGATAATTCTATTCATCGTCGACTCTGGGTGCTCAAAGTACATGACCGGAAATCTCAAACTTCTAACTAATTTTGTGGAGAAATTTCTGGGAACGGTGAAGTTTGGAAATGATCAAATTGCACCAATTCTTGGTTATGGAGATCTGGTTCAAGGAACTATTACTATCAAACGGGTTTATTACGTCGAAGGGCTTAATCACAATTTATTCTCCGTTGGTCAATTCTGTGATGCGGATTTGGAAGTTGCTTTTCGGAAGTCTACATGTTATATCCGTGATTTGAAGGGAAATGATCTTCTCACAGGTTCTCGTGGCACAGATTTGTATTCCATTACTCTTCAAGACTCAACAACTCCCAATCCAATTTGCTTAATGGCTAAAGCAACATCGTCTCAAGCATGGTTATGGCATCGTCGTCTATCTCATTTAAACTTCGACACCATCAACTTGCTTTCAAAGAATAATATTGTGAATGGGCTTCCAAAGCTGAAATTCGTCAAAGATCATCTGTGTTCTTCTTGTGAGCTGGGGAAAGCAAAAAGAAAGTCTTTTCACACTAAGACTACCCCGAGCTCAAAAAGACGGTTACAACTTCTACACATGGACTTATGTGGTCCAATGCGGGTAGAAAGCATTAATGGAAAGAAATAAAAAGAACGGTTACAACTTCTTACACATGGTCTTTTATGTGGTCCATATGCGGTTTTTATATGCACTAATGGAAAGAATATGTTCTCGTAATGGGTTGTTTGACTACTCCCGATATACTTGGACTCACTTCTGGAGGGTCAATGGATGGAATCACCTGGAGTTCTCATTGATTTCCTCAACACTTGTCAAAGAGGACTTTCATGGCTCAAGTTACAACAGTTTCGGAACTGACAAAAGGAACGGAATTTTCTTAATTAAAACTCTTTAATGCATACTACTTTGCAAAAAGACGGGAATAAGGAACACGAATCGCAGAAGTGCTCGTACACCTGAACAAAACTGGCATGGTCGAAAGACGAAACCGTTACTCTTGTGAGTGCTCGAACAAGTGCTAAGCACCGCTAAAGTTCTTTGTCTTCTGGGTTTGAAGCAATCTGCAAATACAAATGTTTTATCCCATAATCCGTTCACTTTGGTTATCCTCGCTCTGAGAAAACCACCACTTACCATATCATTAATGCCCGGAAAAATCCGTCAGTCAAGTTCGTTTCACATCTTTGGTTCTGATCTTTGCTACATCGTCAGAGATGGTTTGAAATCTTGATAAAATGATGGAAAAAGGTCGAGTGCATGGTATTTTTGTTGGGTATTTCTTCTACTCACTACAAAGTCTTACAGGGTTTTTTAACAATGAGAACTTGTGAAATGAGTGTTGAATCAATTCATGTTAACATTGAAGTATAGCCTCAAATGCCGTCAGACTCACGTCAGTTTTGACACGGTCTACAATGTTCGACAACCTGTACTTGGTCAAGGACAGTTTAAGTCCAGTCAGACAAAGTCGAAGAAAATTGTTCCTCAAGTTGCTAAGACTAGTAACAAACGTTCAAATAGTCTAGAATTGCTTATCTAGTTCGATGTTCATGTGATTAATCAATTGAAAATTCTACCTGTTGTGTCAAAAGTCATTCGTGTACGTTGCTGTGACTAATCTTGATAAACCGTCAACAACGATAACACAACTCACACTTTTTACCAAATATCGATTGTTGTAGATCCACCTACCGTTGAACATTCATTCTAAACAATCTGAACATCCAACTCAAGTACCAACTGTTAAGGCACCTGAGAGAACATTACTTAAGCAGAAAACCTATATACAAAAAAATGCAAATTTGATTGACGATGATTTTTTAGCTAACATCTTCAGTACACGTACAATAAAAAGGGGAGACATCGACTCTTTATTGTTGATTCGAGTCAAAACATGCGCATACTTTTTTTTCTTTCCTATCGAGACACCATTCCATACGCACAACATTGGACAAAAGATCATCCATTAGGAACAAGTCATTGGATATTTCCTTCTCTATCAGTTGAACCAAAGACGTCAGTAGAAAACAGATGGCGAGATATGTATGGTTCACCACTTCATCGTGAAGTCACACGAATCAAGAACATCAAATGTGGCACAAGGCTGATTCTGTATGGGATTTGACTTCAATGTAGGAAGAACTTCATCAGTTTATATCGACTAGATTGTATGGGAATTAGTCGATAGACCACTTTGCAAAAATGTAATAACTTAAGGGCTTGGAAAAAACAAAAGTGATGAGGGCAATTTCTGTCATTCGCAACAAAATCTGTCTTGTGGCTAAGGGATATGCCTCAAAAGGAAGGAATTGATTTCAAAAGAGTCTATTTTGCACCAGTTAGCTCTGAGTTGGAACTTGTACGATTATTCTTGCTATATGTTGCCATACACAAATCATTTACAGTTGTACAAAATGGACGTTTTTTTTTAAAAACAACATTTCTTTTCGGACCTCTGAAGGAAGACGTGTAAGTAGATATATACCATGATGGATTTGTTGGAACCATATCATCCCTGACAAGTTTATTAACACCGTTCTCAAGAAAGCATTTTATTTGGTTTTCAAACAAAGCACAAATAGCGTGGTATGATGGACTCTCCATCTTCCTGGTTATCGAGGATTCTCAAATTGTTCTATTGATTACTACTGCTGTCATAACTAAAATGGGATGAAATATTGCTTAGTGCAAATTTTACGTTTGCATGACATTATTTTTTGGTTTTGCTACGAAAACCCAAAACTTTCTAATGATTTGGGAATAAATAAGCACAGCAAGTTGATATGTCTATAATTGGGAGTAAAATTCCTTTTTATGGAAATTTCAAGATCCACCAATCCCTTCGTAGTATCTTTATAACCAAGCTAAGTATGCTCAAGAGATACTTAAAATGCATGGTCTTTATGACTCATGTGATATGATTGGTACTCCAATGGCTTCAAAACACCTTGTAGCTGACTTGAGTGGTTACTTGGTCGACAAATGGAAATTTATCGTAGATTTAATGGTCGGTGCACTCTTGTTACTTAACAACAAGTAGACCTGATATCTTTTGTACATGCAGACATGTTATTGTGCTTCTGTCATCAAGCGAAAACCGTCTGAGGAAACATCTCACTGAAGGGTAAATCGGATCTTTCGTACCTTAAAGGACTCCATTAAATGGGTCTTGGTATCCGTAAGGGGTCAACCGGTTTCGAAATAAACTACTTTGTCTTTTTTTTCAGATTCGATCTCGCGGACTGTCTCAGATTCAACGTTAAGTAGCTACAATGTGGTGGCATACAATTTTAGGGTTGGTGATAAGTTAGTCAGTGGTCATCCATAAAAAATAATGGCAGGACTGCTCCTCAATATATTTCAGCAAATTCGAGTTTGTGTATTTATCTTGCGTGTTGGCCTCAGTTCTTTGGTTAAAACTCAGCTCAAAATTATGGCCTTCCTCTTTGATCAAATACCTATGTAGTGTGACTCAGACGGCATACCATAGCCCATCTCGTGCAATCTAGTCCAGCATTCCCGTACAAGCACATCGTATGTCAAGATTTATTCACTTCATAAAGGAACAGGTTGAAAGGGTATTGTTAAATTATTCTTTGTCTGAACTGAATACTAGTTTGCTGACTTGTTTACTAAAGCTTTATCAGAAGATAGGTTTAAGTATCTTGTCAGGCTACTCGTATGTGATGTTTGACTCCTGATGAACTGGAGGTTTCTGGCAATATTTAATCTACTTGATCATCAAACATCAATCTTGTACATTTTTTATTCTTCTTTTATTTTTGATTTTATATAAAAAATTTGTAAAAGAAAATAGCATAAATATAAACCTAGGAAAAAACAAAATATAAAATCAATAAATATTTCAAAAAATCCAAAAAGAAGTCTTCTCGACATGTCTTTGGAATCGATAACATTTATCGTATCTAGAATTGCTGATTAACATCGGACACGGGCGTGTAAATGAAGTTCAAAACAGGAGTTTCAAATGCTTTTTCAAACATGTCATTCTAAATTTTCTTAATAGCATTATGTTCATTTCAGTGCATAATCGGTCCCGATTGTTATAGGGAAGTGTTACGCCTCAGGGCACTTACTCTAAAAATAGAAGAGAAGTCTTTATCTTTTTGTTTTTATAAGATTTCGTTGAACATAATTTTTCAAAAAGAATTTCAATGTCCAAAATTGTCTAAAGTTAAAATTGTGGTTATTTTTCCATAAATAAGTAGGTAGTTGTTAAATTTGTGTGCTTCATAACTCCCCTTTCTCGAATACTTTTCAAGAATTATAGTACGTAGAATGTCATTTTATGTAAATCAATTAATGTAGGGGAGCTTTTTCAAACAATGCTTTTTATGTGTTTTGGATAATATCATCAATGTACATTGTATGTATCCAAATACATTTTGTTGAAAGTTAAAATATGTGAAAACTTATAATGTCAATTATTAATATATATTGTTCACTAAGGCATCTCACTCCATCTTCAACATTTTGTGGTGTCATATCAATTTTTCATTCCAATGTCAAGTTTTAATAAATATTGGTATTCCACATATAGTGTTGAAGGGGAGCTATCAGAATAAATAAGAGGAGAAAATGTGATTAAAATATGTTATAGACGAATGTGATCTTTAAGACTATAGAGTGGCAGGTCCTGTTCCTTTATGTAACCCTTAATCAATTTCGAATCTCGGAGCACATGTGGTAGGGGCGGAACTATTGAATAATAACAATGTTAGAAAATGTTTATGGTTCGATCTCATACCCAACATACCTATTAATTTTCACGACGATTATGAAGTCAAATAAGGTGTGTAGGTTAGGAATTAAGTCTACGATCAAACCACGAACCGGATGGGATTCTACAAAGGACACTTCTCATAGTTAGAAAAATAGCAGTCTCTAGAGGTTATGAATGGACGAAGGATAATAAGGGGTAAAATGCCGACTAAGATCCAGCTAACACTGGGAACAATCACAACAAGGTGTTAGTAATGAAGTCTTGGTAAGAATTGAAGGGGTTGAAGAATGAAAAAGAAATGTATGGATAAAGGGTGGAAAGAAGAAGGCCCTCCACACAAACTTAGGCAGAAAACCGGGTCAATACATAATCTATCAAAATCACAATGATCATTTGTTGAGATTTGAATGAAACAACTTATGGACACAGTGATGCAATGCATTACCCTTACAAGCCATTTGGGTTTCTCTCAAAAGAAACATGTCTCATTTGTCCACGATGATACACACGTTATCTATGTGAATCTCACTCCCGAGATTGTTAATTTGAAGAGGGTGTCTAGTCGTAGCTCCAGCCTCCCGATTAACTAAATACCAAAAGTGGACAAATCGAGTCTAGAGCCAGAAGACATCAAAGTAAAATTCTCATTAGGACACAAGTGTCTAAAATAAACTTGTTGAACACCTAATTAAGTTCATCAAGCTCTTATCAAAGAGTTCCTACGCATTTATCCTTCTGATGGCCAGAACATCTGAGTGATACTTAAGTACTTCACAGTGAGATGGAAATCCTGCTTGAGCCAACATAAACAAGATCATGGTAGGTGGGACTTGCTATGATTCTATATGAATCAAGCATGTGATAACTGGATATTCAATTTTCGTCCGTACATGAATTGACTGGGATTAATATAAAAAAGATTAGTAACTATTCTGACTTCATTTCATACTGCGTGTTGGTATGCTTTGAGACATTCTCGGGTAATGAGATTAGCAAGCTGGTGAATCTATTTACTTCTGTGTTTAGAAGATTCCACGCTTGAGCTCGGGAAAACCATGGCAAGGTGATTTATTTGTATCTAACTGATCAAAGGGTATAGTATTTATACTATAAAATGAGAAACGGAGGTTAATGCAACCGTACTAAAGATGAAATGACAAAAGCCCAAAAATTCATCATTTTATTGCCAACTGTTTTATTTCAGGTATTAGACGACGGTGTTGCAGCCTCATTCCTATGAAGTCGGATTAATAAACAATGCTCATATCTCAAGCTTTCAAATGTCAATTCATTCAACGTCAAGCTCGTCTGATGATAATCTTTCCCCGCTATCAAAGAGCCTCAAAGTAAATTAAAGAATTATCAATTGGGGAGAATGTTAGGACTTATAATCACATATGTCAAAAACAAGAATGTAATCAAGCATGAGCATGTTGGATGTCATGAGCACATGTTGATCAAGGAAGTCAAATCAAGATGATTCAACTCAAGGAGTTGATGCATGCTAACGATCTCAAGAATTCAAAAGTCCAAAAGATATAGGGTCAAAATCCAAGATCCAAAGCTATGTTATGAACAAAGCCATTACAAACAAGACAAGACCATAACAAGGCAAAGCATAAACGTCAAACATCATATCTTTAATGTCATCGGCGGTACATATGAGTTTGAAGAAAGAGACCTCAACATTGGGGGAGATTGTTAGCCTTAATTATATTAAGTCAAACAAGAATGTTATCGGTCTTAGCAAGTTCAAACTTAGGTCTTGTATTGTAAAAGGCTAAGTGGGTTAATGGGCTTGGATTGAATCTTAATATTGTCCGTGTTTCGGGCTCAAAGCCCAAGTTAAACGAGGCCCGTACCTGTTTAGAAAACCCGCATGTTATTGTTGCCAAGATAGCAAGAAGGCAAGGTTATAAATAGAACCCTCTCCACAAGGAGAGGGTGTTGGTATACAATTCTATCTCTTGTAACTCACCACTCTTTTCTCTAATATAATATTCCTCTTTTGTTTCTCTCTCTACTTTCTCTCTCTAAGTTTTTCTTCTTATTTTCTAGCTTATTGGTAAAGATTAGTGTTGTGTAATAGATTAAATTAGTAGGATAACACGTACCTCTAGCAACCAAGCTAGTGAAGAAGAGAAGAAAGAGAAGAAGGAAGAGTATAGAAAATGTTAGAGGAGAATTGAAGAAAGAGAAGTTATTAAGAGAAAGAAAGGGAGAAGAAGCAGAAGAGAAGAAAGAAGACGTAAGAAGAAGGAAAAGAAGAGAAGAAGAACAGAAGAGAAGAAGAGAGCTAGAAGAAGGAAGAGAGAAAACAAGAGAGAGAAGAGAAGTAGAATCGAGAGCATACCTTTAATATTTTTTCTTTGGAATACACTGTGTATTAAAACTTGCGAAACCGAAAACCTTCGAGTGCTAAATTAATCAAACTTCTACGTGTTATCAATAATACCGTTAACCAATATCCCCTGTATGCTAGTTCCTACGAACCAATGCTCATGAAACTATACTGTAGTCAAAACTCAAAAAAACTCCGTTCCCATAGGGAGTTTGTTTCGTCGACGCCACCAAAGAGAAGGAGAGAAAAAGGGATGAGAATAATGAAGCTAGGGTTCCTTTATTTTATACAAGGTATTGAGCTCATCAACGTTTACCTAATACACCACCGATGTGGATAATATGGGTTTTCTGCTTCCCTTTTAACCTAAGGTTACGAGTTGAACCAACACCAAAACACGCCCTCGGTGTTGTCTTTTTTGAAAAATTTACTAAGATTTTTGTATTAATTAACATCTAATTACACATTAATTTAAAAATTTCCATATAGTTAATTATTCGATAATAAAACTAATTAACAATCGTTAGTATTCTATCGTCTGGAATATTATATACATAATAAATTTTCACTTATTATTTATTTTATACACTAATCGGAGTATTTAATACCTATATAATAAATGATACACTTTTATGTTGCTATTTACTATTACCATAGAGTGATAATATGAGTATAATCGTGTATGATCCTCGCATAGGCTCACCTATTTCCCAGGACGTATAAACATCCCATAGTGACATGAGCTGTATCCAACAATGCTCCCATTTGCGAATGTTCATGGTCATAAGAATAGAACATACTAACATTAAACAAATTAGTCTAGCAACATACATCAATCTACTCCTTAAATACTGGAGTTAGTTATGGTTTCAGTAAACATTCATCCTTACTATGATTCAGTTAGTCCTATCCTTTTATTTCAGATACCAATGTTAAAAATATGGATATGGATGCAAAAGTCACTCCATAGTTTAAACAATTTTATTGTTCGCTATTCGTGATGATAATTGATTACCAAATGTGAAAAAAAGAATCATCTTAACTTCACTTGGGGATTTTGTTGGCACACAAAATTGATCAAAGCCAAACCAGGGCACCCAGTAAGTATCTAACTCCCGAAAAACTTGGAGGAACAAATTCTATTATGCTACGTGGTGTCCGTCATGTATTTAAAATATTTCTGGAAAAATAGAGTCTTATAAACTACCTTTTTGACAGTATAGCGGTAGACTAGAGTTCAAGAAATGATATCCATACACGCAAAACCTTGCTTGCAGCTCAAGTCTGAGGATTAAACATAACTTTCACTGTGTGGAATGCTCCCCAATGACGCCGATCCATATAAGTGATTAATCACAGGTGGGTATCCAATTTATTCAACCCATTGTATAACATGTGGAAGTAGGCATACATCTTTACATATTCTCTAGAATACAACCAAACACTCACATTTGCCTTATCTTAAAAATATTCCCATATTTTTAACTGGCAATGGACATAGTTTAGAACAAATAAAATTATTCAAGGATTTAAACATGCAATCAGTAGTATAAATGAAAACGATCATACCACATATGTCAATTTATTGTTTAATACAACTGCTTATAGTTTCAATTTATCACAAAATACCAAATAAGATCCTGTGCATGACAGATCCTAGTTAAAATGTCTTTATCTACAACAGATACAATTAGTGATACGACATAGGTTCCATGAACAAATCAACTAGGTCATGATCTTCTAGGACTTTGAGAATACTTATTTCAAAATTTTACGAATAGTGAAATTCTTTAAATAATATGATGATTGTTATTTTGTAAGTGTACACTCACTTATAAGTATTACTTATATGAGTCTAGTCACAAGAACTTTTCAATAAGTTGTTATAAGCACAACATTCTATAAAGAATCATCTCAACAATTTTCTAACTGTAAGCCATTCTTATTCTTTTAATATAGTATTATGCGACTATTTTTTGTACTAAAAAAATATGTGTAGCCAGCACTTTGTTCATTCATGATGTAAAACTTTACTTTCGACATAAGAATTGAGATATCATCTCAATTTAAAAAAGCATTTTCTATATAACAACACTAATGCTATAACTACCTAAATTTCCGAAACACTTCTTTAATAGTTTGATTTATCACACAAACCAAGGTTTGTGTTCATATCGATTGTACTATGATTACCAAATGTATTTTAATAGTTATCTTCATTATTAATTATAGAATGTAATTCCTATATTTAACATTAATCAGAATGTCATGCCTTCTTATATCTTTTTCAATTACGATTCCTATGTTGTCAAACATTCTTACAGCATGCAAATGATATAAACTAATTAATAGTCATAATATGATTCCATATTGTGAAATACTTTGTAGGACTTAAGGTTTCATTCACGTGTTTATTCTCGGCCAGTGAGATTGGATCATTTCGAGTTTCACTTAATGATATTTCATATTGCATTCGGACTTAATTCACCACATATGTATCAAACATATTATTCCAAGGTTGCATGTTTCATTTCCTAAAATTCTTACAAGAAACTTTATTTCAATCTAAGGGATAAAATCTTACTTAGATAAATAAATTATTTTAATATGTTCAACAAACATAATTAATTTAGAAAAAGTAAAAACAAAATTTTTCTCTCACTAGCTTTTCAGAAGCGGTCTCATGTGATTATCTTATTTATAATTTAAATATCAAAACCCAAACAAGTGATTTTATTTTAAAATTATAAACTTAAGTTTTGCTCATTGATGCAATTAGTGTTTTTTGAATCCTACTTGGTTTCTAGCATTTTTGTATAACTCGTAAAGATCTAATTTGGATTCATAAAATTAGCTTATTGTATTACTTATTCTTACTCACAAGGGTATATCAATCAATAAAGAGTTCTTGAAATCCAATTTGTCATATTTCTTTCCAGTAAAATCATTATGTCATATCAAATCTCTTTTTATTTAAAGTATGTTAAATGGGAAGTTTCTAATCAAGTCAATTACTTGATTATGGAGTAAAACACTTATGTCATTTGCGTGCAAAAAAATATCTATACAAAATATTGTCCTTATGCGTCTTCTCGATATTGGAAAACCGTTTTCATCTAAACCTTCATCAAACGATTAGGTTAAAGATAACTTAAATTTCAGAATGTTTTATATTTATGTTTGTCTCCTTTTGGACATCATACTTTTCATTTCATTAGTCTTTCGAGTCGTTCATTAGATCCAAGATTCTAAACAATGCATCTCTTCAAGATCTAATCAATTGCCATTCTTAAAGTATTGCAAGGTGTGATAACCGGTAATATTTCTAGGGATAAGTATTATAAAATATTATAGTTACGTATTTTGAAGTCTTTCGATCTTGTTAGTTTTCTTGATGAAAGCTGAAAAGTTAACTTCTGTTGACTATTTTTGTGTAAAGCGGTTTCGGTTTAACCGGGAGTTTGGTGAAGTTTTGAGTTCGTAAATGAATCATTGTTGATTTGTTTTCTTGTTTTAGAGTGGTTTTCAGGTTTTCAGTGCTTTCCGAGAAGCTTTCTCGCGTTTAGCGAAAAATCGTCACACAGCGCGTACCGACACGACAGTTTATTCGAGTGTGGAGATCTAATGAAGTTGGGAAGGTGTTAATGGGTTTATTTATTTAATAAATTCATAATAATGAAATAACATTGATTTTAAATCGTAAATTCATAGTGTGAGTTTTGGAAGGTATCAGGAAATACGGTTGTGTTTTCGTAAAATGTCGGTACTTAGACACTGTATTGCAGTTATAACAAAGGCGAAATTTTGGGTGAATTTAAGTTTTAAAGCACATATTTTGCGATTTGAAGTGTTTTTAATATGGATTGAAGTAAGGTATCGGGGGGGGGTTGAGTTTTTTAAAAAATTTCATGTTTACGGTACTTAGTGGGCAGGCCGATAACGGCTCAAAATGGATTTTTGTAGCAGTCTAATATGATAAGTGTCGTGTGAATAACCCCAGGTTTATGGAAAATTGATTTTAAACGCAATAGAAATAATAACTAAGTTTGGTTGACGTTTTAAATAGATAAAAATTGACTTTTAAGTGATCCCAACACAAAAAAAGACCCGAGACCCTCCCTAGGATCCAATCGGTCAAAGAAGTCAAGAGGAGACCAAATGGTTATTTTTAAGCAAGCATGTCTTGCATAGTAACCTTTTTATTCCACCATCTCAAACATTTTTGGTTCTGGGCACCATTTTTGAAAAATCAAAAAAACACAAAAAAAATTCTCCCTTTCTTTCTCTATATCCGGACGGAAACCAGGAAGAAGAAGAACAAGATTTTGAAGATTTTCACAATAACACAGGTTAAGAATAGTTAGTGGGTTGATAGTTAGTAGACGCGGGTTATATAAAAAGGTGTACAAATTAATTCCTTTAGCGGTCTAACCGAACCAATATTTCTCACCCCCCCCTCCATATAGCCATGTGGGTTAAGGGTTTTTCCTAAACCTTAATAATTTTATTGTACTTCTAAGCTTATTATGATGAGTTATTAGTAGTTGTACAAGTTGATCGTCAACAAGGTCAGGTCTTGATATTGAAAAAGGTAGGAAAGGGTGTTTGTTTGCGTCGGCTTATAAAAGAAAGAAAGAAAAGATTTTGAGTTTAAATAAAATGGTTGTTGTGGTAATTTTTTATTTTATAAAAAAATGCTTATAAGGGCTTATTTGGAGGTTTTGCTTATTTAATAAGCTAAGGAATAGCTTATTGGACTTATGAGATATTCGATGTGGATGGTTACGGTGTGGTCTCGGCCCAACCGATCCGTTTGGTTTCATTCGGCCCAAAAAGCGTGGTTTGGTTTTGTTCCGGCCCATTTAACGGGTTGCGTTTGGTTCTCGTTCGGTCCAATAGGGTGTTGCGTTTGGTTTTGTTGGTCGACACCTAAGGTGGGGCTGCTGGTCCACATGAACTTGGTTATTGGACTTGGTTTTTGGTTAAGCTTATAGCTTATTTGGTTTTAGTTTCGGCTTATTTTAAGCTTATGATTTTCGGCTTATTTCATAAGCTCATAGCTTATTATTTTTTTAGCTTATCATTTCAATAGCTTATGGCTTATTGGTTATCGGCTTATTATTTTATAAGCTTATGGTTCATTGGTTTACGGCTTATATTAAGAGCTTAAGGCTTATTGTTGGGTTATCGGCTTATATATATATATATATATACTATTATGAGCTTCTAGCTTATTGTTCTGGCTAAATGAGCCACGGATGTGGGATTTCGATTTATGTTTGTTACGACTTAATGGGCTTAAGGTCCATTGAATTTTGATTTGTACTTTCGATTTATGAAAAGAAGTATGGACTAAGTTTTGCTATCGGGCTAAACATTTTAAGACTCATTATAGGGTCATAAGTTCCCATATAAAAGTAAATGAATTTGTGGACTTTATAAATGGACTAAAGGAATTGTGTTGGACTAAGAGGGATTATGTTGGACTTGTCGAATGTAAAGAGATTGTTTTGCTATGTTTTGAAAAAATGTGTTGAAAGTATCAATGTTGTCGAAAAATGTCGGGTTTGTGATAAGTGTTTGGATTAAAGTTTAAGACCATGGAAAAAGTCATAAAAACGTACGGGTCATGCCGAATTGTCGAAAGAAATTTATATTTAGAGACATTGTTTAAAAAGGGAAATTTTCAAGGATTTTAATAATGAAAAGTAATTTTACTTGAGAATTTAATGCAAAACCGCAAAGCTTTCTTTCAAATATTTAATAGTTATAATCGTTGTGTCAATCTTATAGAGGGTGTAAATGATAAGTATTATGAGAGATTGAGTGTCGAAGTAAAATCCATTGGACATATTTAATGACGAGAAGTTGTACCCCGTTAGCCCGATAATAAGACGAAAATGATATTAAAAATATTATTATTTTATTTAATGGAATTATGTATATATATTTTATATATATTATCTATATATTTATATATATATATATAGATACGTATCGATTCCGGAAATTCGTGGATTATTTATCTTGGCGTTTGAGCTCTTGCTCATTTCTCTTTTTTAGTATGTTTTTGCTGAGTATTTTGGTTGATTGTATCGTTTAACGATTTGAGGTGTGTGAGCTTTTATTTGTATTGAAGTTCGCACTTCCATGCCCAAGTGTTTTTTGAGATCGTTTTAAAGTAATTACCAAAACTAAATAATTTGAGTGTAGTTGTGATATCGAGATAAAGTCTTGGTGATAAGACGGCGGTTTTGTAATGAGTTACTGTATGAGATAACGAGTTTAGAATGATATAAATTGGAAATGGGATTTTGGGATGAAAATGAGGATTTTGCATGAGTAAAGACGAACACTTGTACAATAAAATGTATTTTGTACGAGTATTGATATTGTGTGTTTAATTTGGTCATTGACGTGGTACATTGTGGCTTGAGTAGGGATGATTATGTTCTTCCTTATTTGAGATTGTGCGGTTGCTTTTGATTGCTGATTGAGGTGAGGTCTCGTAGCCCCACTTTTTACTATTTTTTCGTTAGGGGAAAATGAAACTCAAATGTGTTTTGAAATGTTTTGAATTGATCTGTGCGGAAATAGGTTTTGTTTTTGGGACAAATATATGTATTATAGGACTGATATTGTGAATATTATGTGATGAATGATTGTTTGGATCGGATGGGTACGGCTTTACAGTGTTGTGAGATTATTTGGTATGGGATGGGTAAGCTAACAGTATTTGTGTGTTTATTGGAGGTGGGTACGTAAAGTTTTTATAATTTATTATATACAAAAAATACTTATTTACTTAAATTATTACTTTTACATTATCAATCTACTATTTTATAACATAATTCAATAAATAAACAAGATAGATACAGATATACATCCAAAAACCAAACAAACAACAAAAAAACACAAAATAAAAAACCCAACAAACACCCCCAAACCAACACAAAACCCACTACATAACTCTCCCAATAAAAAAAACAACACAACCCCACACCCCAACAACAAAAAAACACACCCAAACACCCACACCCCATAATCAAACAACAAAAAAAAATCAAAACATATCAAACATACACAACATCCCTCTATTTCACAAAAATTAAAATCCCAACCTCATAACAGAATTTACAAAACAACAACAAAAATTATATAAATATATATATCATAAAACATCCTTAATAATTAATCAATAATTTTCAAAATATATATCATTAATTCAACTATTATAATTCATAATCTAACCACAAAAAAATCACATCTAAATCAAAACAACCACAAAAAACAACGATCAAACAACAACACATTAAGACATCATTCTCTATTAAAAAAATAAATTTTTTCTATCAACGCTATAAATAATACATCGCCACACAAAAATGTTAAATAAACACTCTCATACTAAAATAAATACACAACATAAACCTAGATAACACTCAACATTAAAATACTATAAAATCTCATTAACTAATATCAACAAACATATCCAAAGTCTCCAAACTTTACAAAATAATCCAACAATCTAATAAACCTTACAAAATACTATTTATACAACTAAATCTTTTATAACTAACTATCCCTATATCAAAAATATAAAATCTTATACTTTAATATCAAAACAATTCAAATCTTATTTTTCTTTACTGTGTCCCAAATTTAAGAACTCTATCTAAAATTGATTTAATTAAGATCTACAAAAGTCTTAGAGTTCGCAATTATCATATACTTTACTTAAAATTTATATAATCATTAATCTCTACTATGTTATCATATATTAATTATTTTTCTATTCAAAGCAATTTTTATAATACACTAAATTCATATTTATATATCTCTCTCATGTCTACTAAATATCAAGATCATTCACTGTCTTATTAATATATATAGAATATATAGTTCTAGTATCATGTTTAGATGATTTTATAGTAAATATAGTGAGTTAATTTCTTTCATTAACATCTATTATTATTATTTAATTCCATAGAAATATATCTAATAACAAACATAATATATCTCTATTCTATATTGTCTTATTAATCATAAAATTAAAATTTCTAAATTAAAATATTATATAAAAACAAATTAACAAAACTATAGGTATATCTCATAAAAAATATGAAAATTTTCTTCCTAAAAATAAAACAAAAAACAACACAAAACAAACAAACCAAAAAACAAAAAAAAAAACAAACAACAATAAATAAAAACAAACACACTAAATACCACAAAACACAAACAACAACCAACAACACATCCAAAACATAGATATAGATAACAACAAATCTACAACCCCCACTACTCACTCTCATCACCCACACTCTCTACACATTAGATATGAAATAACTCCTCTCACATCTACACATCCACATTTTATATTGTTTAAAATAATCACGAATGATATTCCGTTTCCAATAACATATACTACATAAAAATCTAACTAAAAACCTAACACACCCACCCCTTACATTTTATGATTATAATAATAATCTTAGGATATATAGAAAAATATTCTATTTACAGTTGTTATTTATATCTACAAATAATATCATTTTTTATATTCACTATTTTTTTATCTAATAATATTTTATGTGTGTCATCTATTTCTCTACATATTTTTTAATCACATTTAAAATTATCAAATTACTCTGTAACACAAATCACTAAAAAAACACCAACACTCTCTCACATAAAACATAACAATTAAACAATAAACTCATTCTTTATCCTCTCAACAAACACAGAGAGATATATACAACCATATATAAACAACACCTCTCTACTACTCATATCAAAACCAAAACCTACACAGACTATACACTTAACACTTATAAATATTAAATTATAATATTAATACTAAACACACACATACTACCAAATACAAAAAACAAACTACTCCACACTCACTCCTCACACCCTCCAACTCAATAAAACACCACAACACACAAAACACACAGATATATAAAAAACTAACCACTATCAATTCTCTCTTTAATATATCCAATATACATACACACTCTCACCTCCAACCCCCCACACCAATATATAATCCAAAAAAACCTAAAAAATGTAGTTCAAAATGACAATAATATAACGCTCACTGCTCACTATCGCAACTACTCATATACAACTTATAGAAAAAACAAAAATGATAGTACTGCTAAGTAGAGGATAGTATCGTTCAGCTCGCAGCCTCTTCGATGTAACAGACCACAATGACATAGCACATCTTCAATAGATACACACACCACACACACTGTGATCAAATTAGTCTATTAATTTACTCTATCTCACTCACTCCCCTCACAACTGTATGCACCATATATGAATATCACCAATAGATAAGTAGTACCTACTTCCCCTGATTCCCTACATAACCTATTTATTTTATTCTTTGCATTTCTTTAAATGTTTTATTTAACATGCACGCTAGTGTCAATTCCCCCCTCCCGCCCCTTGTCCCCCCCCCCCCTCACCCCCCCCCCCCGGGGGATTCCCCCGTATATATGGCCACACAAAAACATTATAGGATTTATATGTGACCGAGTCATCTTGTCTGCTCACTTTGTCTCGTGAAGACCCCCCTCCTCTCTCCCTCAACACGCACCCGAGATGATATTAGAATTTGGTCGTGTGGATGGGTAGGAAATTGGTTATATATATCATTATTGGACTATCGCTAGTATTGAGTTTAAATATTAGCGAGTGCGTTTAGTTATTTGTTAGTGAACGCATCATCACGAGCATCACACATCCCCTCACCTACTCTCACCACGCCCTTAACCTAATACCACCGGGTGGATAGGCTTATATATATATATATATAATATCTATATATATTAAATATATCGGGAAGAATATGAACAATGAATAATAACCGACCAGGTTCGATACTGAACAGGCACAACTGGTCACCACATAAAACACATAATCCACAAAAGCATATTCCTAAATCACGTCGCTACCTATGACTATCCACAAAATTCTCAAGGCAACACGCACTACTCTAAGGCAAGCATGGCCAACCTCAATCAATCAATCATCGCTACCCGCGATAATTTTTACTTACACTATCTAGGCATCGCACACTACTACTACTAAGGCAGCATGGCAATTCTAAAATCAACATAATCTCAATCTTAACACTCGCAAGTGTTCTCATCACTTTACATTCTATCATTTTCAGGTGGTCACATTACTCACACGTCCCTTCCCTCCTCTTAACATAACTTTCAGAAAACTAACCCTATCATTTCTTAGTCCTTTCTGAATTAAGCTTAGTTGATCAGGTTATGCGTAATTTATGAAAAATACCATGAACTGCTCGGGTTATTTGACTTTTGCCATGTTCGAGGTTTTACTAAAAATGGACTTCACTTTCTGGTTATAGTTGCGCTTTTTTATTTTATAAAAACTGGCATTCTCTATAACCTTGGCTCTGATACCAATCTGTCACACTCTGTCAGTGGCGGAAACACGGGATGCGACGATACCATTCAACGCACAAGATACAAGATCATACAATTTATATTTTACATTCATGAAACTTGAGTTTACAGAAACTTTACAAGTTAAAATACTTGTCAATATACAATTAATCATGACCATTCGAACAGTCTCCTTGGGTTACATCTTTTCTCGTCCAATACCATTTACATACCTTTGATTTGACACACCTGAAAATGATACTCGAAAACGTCAACAATAATGTTGGTGAGCTCGTAGGTTTGACCTTAAACCCAAAAGTTGTGCCAATATTTCTATAGTGGACAATAGTGCAATATGACAGTGAATATATGCAAACAATCCAAGACATAGCATCCCAATTGTCATTGACCAATATGCACTTCGCACCTAAGGCCTACCACATGGAGCATTATTATTAGGCAGGATCTCTACAAACTTTGGGTGGCGTACCCATCTGCTCCAATAATCACACAAATACTGGGTAGGCGTACCCATCCGATCCAATAATCTCACAACACTGGGTGGCGTTACCCTTCCGATCAAAACAATCCTTGCATCACATATTTTCACATATCAGTCATAAGCACATTATATTGTCCAAAAAAAACAAAACGTAATTCGCACAGATTCAATTCCAAAACATGTCAAAACACATTTTGAGTTTCATTTTCCCTAACGAAAAAAATAGTGAAAAAGTGGGCAACGAGAACTCACCTCAATCAGCAATCAAAGCAACCGCACAATCTCAAATAAGGAAGACAAATCATCTCTCAAGCAAGCGCACAATGTTACCCGCATGACCTAAATATTTTACTACTTTATCAATATCGTAACAAAATCATTTTATTGTACAAGTGTTTCGTCTTTACTCAGCAAAATCCTCATTTTCATCCAAAAATTCCCATTCTTCCAATTTATATCATTCTAAAATCGTTATCTGCATACTGTAACTCATTACAAAACGCCGGTTTATCACCAAGGACTTTATCTCAGATGTAAACATTTATCTCAAATTATGGTGTTGTGTAATTACGTGAAAAGACTCAAAAAACACTTGGGCAAAGTGCGACTTCAATAAATAGCTCAACACCTCAATCGTTGAGCGATACAATTCAATCCAAAATACTCAGTCGAAAAACTGACGGAAAAATAGAATGAGACAATGAGACTCAAAAAAGCCGCGAGATAAATAATCCACATTTTCGTAACTCGATACGATCTTTATTATATATATAGTTAATATATATATATTATTTATATATTTATATATATACTTAATCTTTTTAATAAAATAATAATATTTTAATATTCATTTCGTCTTATTATCGGGCTAACGGGGTACAACTTCTCGTCATTAAATATGTCCAATGGATTTTACTTCGACACTCAATCTCTCATAATACTTATCATTTACACCCTCTATAAGATTGACACAACGATTATAACTATTAAATATTTGAAAGAAAGCTTTGAGTTTTGCATTAAATTCTCAAGTAAAATGACTTTTCATTATTAAAATCCTTGAAAATTTCCCTTTTTAAACAATGTCTATAAATATAAATTTCTTCCAAAAATTAGGCATGACCCGTATGTTTTTATGACTTTTTCCAAGGTCTTAAACCTTAATCCAAACACTTTTTCACAAAAAACATTTTCGACAATTGATACTTTCAACACATTTTATCAAAACATAGCAAAACAATCCCTTTACGTTCGACAAGTCCAACATAATCCCTCTTAGTCCAACACATTTCCTTTAGTCCATTTATAAAGTCCACACATTCATTTACTTGTTATTGGGTCTTATGACCCTTTATGGTCTTAAATGTTTAGCCCGATAGCAAAACTTAGTCCATACTTCTTTTCATAAATCCAAAGTACAAATCGAAATCCAATTGACCTTAAGACCATTAAGTCGTAACAAACATAAATCGAAATCCCACATCCGTGGCTCATTAAGCCGGAACAATAAGCTATAAGCTCATAATAGTATATATATTTTTATATATAAGCCGATAACCCAACAATAAGCCTTAAGCTCTTAATATAAGCCGTAAACCAATGAACCATAAGCTTATAAAATAATAAGCCGATAACCAATAAGCCATAAGCTATTGAAATGATAAGCTAAAAAAATAATAAGCTATGAGCTTATGAAATAAGCCGAAAATCATAAGCTTAAAATAAGCCGAAACTAAAACCAAATAAGCTATAAGCTTAACCAAAAACCAAGTCCAACAACCAAGTTCATGTGGACCGAGCCCACCTTGGTGTCGGACCAACAAAACCAAACGCACCCTTATTGGGCCGAACGAAACCAAACGCACCCTTATTGGGCCGAACAAAACCAAACGCACCCTTTTTGGGCCGAATGAAACCAAACGGATCGGTTGGGCCGAGACCACACCGTAACCATCCACATCGAATATCTCATAAGTCCAATAAGCTATTCCTTAGCTTATTAAATAAGCAAAACCTCCAAATAAGCCCTTATAAGCATTTTTTATAAAATGAAAAATTACCACAACAACCATTTTATTTAAACTCAAAATCTTTTCTTTCTTTCTTTTATAAGCCGACGCAAACAAACACCCTTTTCCTACCTTTTTCAATATCAAGACCTGACCTTTTTGACTATCAACTTGTACAACTACTAATAACTCATCATAATAAGCTTAGAAGTATAATAAAATTTTAAGTTTAGAAAACTTACCAAGATGGCGTGATTGGTTCGGTTTAGACGCTAAAGGAATGAATTTGTACACCTTTTTATATAACCCGCGTCTACTAACTATCAACCCACTAACTATTCTTAACCTGTGTTATTGTGAAAATCTTCAAAATCTTGTTCTTCTTCTTCCTTGGGTTCGTCCGGATATAAAGAGAGAAAGGGAGAGATTTTTTTTGTGTTTTTGATTTTCAAAATGGTGCATGAACCAAAAATGTTTGAGATGGTGGAATAAAAAGGTTACTATGCAAGACATGCTTGCTTAAAAATAACCATTTGGTCTCCTCTTGACTTCTTTGACCGATTGGATCCTAGGGAGGGTCTCGGGTCTTTTTTTGTGTTGGGATCACTTAAAAGTCAATTTTTATCTATTTAAAACGTCAACAAAACTTAGTTATTATTTCTATTGCGTTTAAAATCAATTTTCCATAAACCTGGGGTTATTCACACGACACTTATCATATTAGACTGCTACAAAAATCCATTTTGAGCCGTTATCGGCCGCCACCGGACCGAAAACATGAATTTTTGAAAAAACTCAACCGAACCTTACTCATCCATTTAAAAACACTTCAAATCGCAAAATATGGCTTGACAACTTATATTCACCCAAAATTTCGCCTTTTTATAACTGTTACAGTCTTTTACCGAATTTTACGAAAACAACCGTTTTCTGTATAACTTTTCAAATTCCACTAATGATTTACGAATTTAAATCAATGTTATTTATTCTTATGAATTTATTAAATAAAACTAAACCTCTAACACCTTCCCAACTTCATTAAATCTCCACACTCGAATAAATTGTCGTGTCGGTACGCGCTGCGTGACGATTTTTCGCTAAACGCGAGAAAGCTTCCCGAAAAGCACTGAAAACCTCAAAACCACTTTAAAACAGGAAAACGAATCAACAATGATTCATTTAAGAACTCAAAACTTCACCAAACTCCCGGATAAACCGAAACCGCTTTACACAAAAATAGTCAACAGAAGTTAACTTTTCAGCTTTCATCAGGAAAACTGACAAGATCGAAAGACTTGAAAATACGAAACTAAAATATTTTATAATACTTATCCCTAGAAATATTACCGGTTATCACAACCTGCTAACTTTAAGAGATGCATTGTTAGAGGACAAAAAAGGTCGAAATCGGTCAAAAACAGACAAAATTGGTCGAAATCGCTTTGGGTGGTGCCGGTAGTGATCGATTTGGAGGTGGTGGTGGTAGTGGTGGGTCGTCTGAATGCTAGGTTGCTGGAAATCATGTTGGAGAAAAGGTAACTTGATGGTGACCTGGTAACCTCTTAATTGTCTTTATTTGCAACCAAAAAAAAGGTGGGTACATTAAATTGAGAAAAAAAAAGTTTAGTACATTAAATTAAAATTGTGTATAAGTTTAGTACACTTTTATGCAATTTGCCCTAAATTGTTATACTTGTTTTTCTTGGAAGGAAATATGACAAATTGGATATCAAGAACTCTTTATTGATTGATTACTTTGCGAGGACGATATGTAATCAAATAAGGTTTTATGAATCCAAAATATAATCTTTAGAAAGTATACAAAAATGCTAAAATCTAAGTATGGATTAAAAGCACGCATCTAATGAGCATAATCTTAAGTTTAATTGTTAAATAAATCACTTGTTGGATTTAATTTTTAATTATAAATAAGATAGCTCAAGAGTACATCTTAAAGCTAGTGGGAGTAAAATTTGTTTTACTTTTCTAAAATAGATTAGGTTATTGAACATAATTAGAAACAATTTATTTATCTAAGTAAGATTTTATCCCTTAGATTGAAATAGAGTTTCTTGTAAGTATTTTAGGAGATGAAACATGTAACCTTGGAATAATATGTTTGATACATATGTGGTGAATTAAGTCTGAATGCAATATGAAATATCATTGAGTGAAACTCGAATGATTTATCTCACTTGGTGAGATTGAACACATAAAAGGAAACCTTAAGTCCTACTAAAGGATTCATTATGTAGATCATATTGTGTATGGGTTATGTGACAACATTGGAATCTAATTGAAAGATATTAGAAGGAACATTCTGATTAATGTTTAGATTAGGAATTCATTCCTAAAATTAATAATGAAGATACTATGGATATACATTGTGATAATCATAGTAAGATCATTATCACAAACAAACCTTGGGTTTGTGTGATATCCAAACATTATTAAAGAAGTGTTCAGAATTTACGATGGTTTAGCATAGTGTTGTTAGTATACACTAGTGCTGGTTTTAATTGAGATGATACTCAATTTTTGTAGAAGCAAGTTTTTGCTGGCTACATATGCTTGGTTTAAAAAAGCATAGTTGTATAATACTGTATTAAAAGAATAAGAATGCTTTACAGTTTGGAAAACTGTTGAGATGACTGTCTTCATTAGGATGTTTTGTATGTCTTACACCTTATGGAATGTAAATGTGACTAGACTCATATAAGTGATACTTATAAGTGAGTGCACACTTACAAAGTAACAATCATCATTATTTAAAGTATTTCACTATTTGTGAATTTTTGAAATAAGTATTCTCAAAGTCCTATAAGATCATGACCTAGTTGATATGTTTATGGAACCTCTGCCTTACCACTAATTGTGATTGTTTTGGATAAGACATTAGTACTTAACTGGGATCATCATGCACTGATCTTATTTGGTATTTGGATAATGGAACTATAAGCAGTTATTTATACAATGAATTGACATACGTGGTATGAACGTTTTCATTTATACTACTGTAATCTATATTTGCATGTTTAAATCCTTGAATAAATTTTATTTATTCTAAAACTATGTCCATTACCAGTTAACAATATGGGAATATTGTTAAGACAAGGTAAATGTGAGTGTTTGGTTGTATTCTGGAGAATATGTAAAGATAATTCTGCCAACTTAACATGTTATTCAATGTGGTTGAATATTGGATACCCCACCTGTGTAAATCACTTTATGGATCGGTGCCATTAGGTGCACTACATACATGATGAAAGTTATGTTTATCCTCAGACTTGAGATGCAAGCGGGTTTTGCATGTATGGATAGCATTTCTTGATTATAAGCCTACCACTAGTCTGTCAAAAGGTAGTTATAAGGGCTATTTTCAGAAGTGTTTTGTAGTACATGACAGACACTTGTAGTCAAAATAGAATTTGTTCCTTCATGTGTTTGGGAGTTAAATACTTACTGGGCCCCTTGTTGGGTTAATCAGATGTGTACGTGGCCGCGTCCAAAGTGTAGTTAAGATGATTCTTTTTACATTTGGTAATATTGATCAATACAGATGCGAGAAACATGATCGTTAAACCATGGAATGACTATTGATCCATATCCATATTTAACATTGTATCTGAAATGAAAGGATAAGACTAACTGAAATCATTAAAGGCTGAGTTGTTTATCGAAACTGCATACTCAGGTATTTTTGAGAGCATGGATGATGTTGCTAGACTATTCGTCAATGTTAGTATGTTATATTCTATGATCATGAAATTTTATTCTTAGGGAGCTTGCATATGCTTGAAGTGTGTGAAACTATCGATACAAAGTGTTGGTTTTGTGCTCATGTCATACGGATATTTATACGGCTGAGAATACGTGAGCCTACAGGGTCACACACGTTAATAC